>VYZW01005219.1:65376-103769 GCA_013401315.1 Balaeniceps rex
GGGCAGCCAGGGTCCGCGGGGCGCGCTGCGGGAGAGGGGCCGCCACCGCCGCGGGCTCTGCCGGCGCGCCCCGGCCCGCAGCGGAGGGAACCGCCTGGTCGCGCCGGGGACACGCGTGGGAGCGACGGCCTCGGTCTTCTGTGCGCGTCGCCCGGCGCGGCCCCCGTGGGTGAGGGGCTGGGGGGGCTCTGGGCTCCCCGCGGCGGTGGGGTTCTCCCACCCGAGCCCAGCACTCCTCGCCCGGCCCCGCTGTGGTGGTGTGTTTACCTGGAAGCCAGAGCTGGTAACAAAAAGTGATTTTCAGGAGGTTAAAACCTGGCTGTTCTGGGGTTTGCTTTATTAAACAGTTCTAACACGCAAGGAATAGCAGGGAGGAACACTGTTTTGTCAGACTCTGCACTTGAATCTGTGCATCTTCATCTCCAGTAGGGACACCTTGCCATCCCAGGGGGCTGCAATCCATGTTCCCCCATCTCTGAAGTCAGAAGGAGGCAAAACTTAAGTGTAGCGGAAAAGCAGGGAAAGATAAAACCATGCCCTGGACCTCCCTGGGGAGCCCTGGGTGAGGCCCTTTGGAGGCAGTGCTAGCGGGCAGCAGTGGCTGTGCCCCGCTGGAGCATCTGCCCCATCTTTGCTGTGTCCCTCACTCACCTGTGCTATGACAAACACCTGGGGGATTAATACACCCCCAAGTCACCCCTGCAGCCGGTGCCAGCCTCCAAAACAAGGCAGAACAGTGCTGTGTGTGTATCTGGGGTGCCTGGTCCCCGGCTGTCAGCATCACTCCGTGCAGGGCTGGGTGAGGTACAGGTCCCCCTGAGTCCCGCTCGGGCAGGTGGGCACACAGGGTACAGTTCCAGCTGTCCCTCCCCTCGATCCTCAGCACCTTCCCCTTCCAGTGCCGGGAGGAGGTGGAAAATGCCCAGCTTTCTGCTGGCGCAGAGCAGTGCCAGGGCACACACATGGGCTCAGGGCTCGGCCAGGTGCCCCTACGCCTGCACCAAGCCTGTCGGGGCTGCCCGACCAGCTCAGCGGTGCTGGCAGCCCTCCCACCTCCCCCATTAGCAATCCACTAAGGTGTTCCCTGTCACTTTACCCTCCAGGAAGAAATGGGGTGAAGCAGTCTGCTCCTCAAATCCCCATTTAGCTGGTTCATGAGGCATGCTTGGCTGCTGGCCAGCTCCGGTGACCCACGGGCTGTATTTCCACAGCCAGCACCACCTCCAGCATCCCCTGTCCACCCCTCTGACCAACCCTTGCAAGCCACTCAGTGGGGATTTCTGAAAACCCCATTAGTCTGAGCAAGACCCGACACTTCAGAAACAATTTGGGAAGTTACCAAGTTTCAGAGAACTATGTGGCAGAGTTTTTCTTTCTGTTTCCTACCCCCCACTGCCTTGTTCTTTTGAGTTATTAAAAAAATATTTCCCATGAGACGTGAAGGCCAGCAAATCCATGAGTCACCAGGAACAAGGAGTCACACACAAACTGATCCATCGCTCCTGGTCAGCACATCTCGGAGGGGCCCTTCCCTGGGAGGAACCACCACTGATAAGGTCCCTACAGCCGGGCTGACGCTTTCCCTCCTGCCTCTCGGCTCCCTCCCAGGGCTGGGAGAGGGCGGCCGGTTCCCCGCACACCTGTGGAGCAGCTGGTGCTGGAGAGCGGCTGGGTTGGGGGTAGCAGCCCTGCTTGCTCCTTGCCAGAGCATCAAACCACAGCCAGTTTGTACTGAGGCTTTTTGGGGGTGTTAATTCATAGCCACCCCCTCTGCTATCTGGCTGGCATGGGGATGTGTAGGGAGTGATTCCTTGACCTAATGTCCGACGTGGGATTAAGGAATTAACCGTGCAGCATGGGGCAGCCCCAGGGTACCACTCCGCTCACTCATACTCATACATTAATGCTTAGGTCATACCAAAGGGCAAAGAGGGGAGCACGTCAATGCCTGGGGTCCCCCATGCCTTCTCCCCGCTGTGCCTGCACAGGGAAACGGCGACGTTCCCCTCTCCCTCCTGATCCCAGGAGCACCCGCTCCACAGTCCCGGAGCAGGCGTGAGGTGCTGCTGCCGGAGGGAAGAGTGCCCCGGGGGAGCGGGGACCCAGCCCCAGCCCCGGGTGAGCTGGTTAGGATGACTCAGCCTCTACTGGATCCAGACCCAAATCTAAGATGCAATTATGACTTACAAATATTTGAATTTTGTTTTCCTCTTTTGCAATCAACTCCTTTTCTACAGGCTATCCTACAATCGTAGTTTTCATCTCCAGTGATGCTGGCCTGTTGCTGGAAGGCAGACAGCAAAGGCACTGTGCCTTTAACATGCCGGACCAAGTCCACGACACCTCTTCTTCGAAGAAGATGCCAACATGCAAATTTAAAATGGCAAATAGATACTCTCTAAAACATGCCTCTTATCTTTTGGGCTCGGATTCAGGAATGTGCCCTCACAGGACTCTGGCATTAAACATGCAGTGCTGGCGATAATGCGATTTAAGACCATTTAAGCTTAAGCAACTCAGCACACCTCAGTGTGTCCCTGGCTCAGTTGTAAGGTCCTGAGCCTCATGGACACCCCCCAGCCGCCTGCTTTTCTTTCCCTCCTGCCCCACTCCAGTGGGGGGGTCTAAACAGTCTAATCCACCTTTTTTTTTTTTACCCAACTAGGGATTTCACTCTCTTCCCTGAAACTTATTTTCTTGAGATGATTCCTTCTCTTCACTTTTAAATAGCACCGATAAAACCCACCCTGGGGAGAGGAAGAGGGTTACGGAAACTGAAAACCAGGTACTTTCAAATTAAAAAAAAGTAGCACTGAATATTTCTGGTGGCTCAGTTATTACAGCACATCTTGAAGTGATATTCTAACAAGAAATCAAGACGTGCTTAGGTATTTCTGTGCTTTCTTGCTGACATTTACACAAGTTTCATCAGGCAAAAGAAGAATAAGAGTTACTACAGGCAAAGCACTGTCACACTCATGAGTAAGTACGTGGCTCCTTCCCCCTCCAGGTGTGCAGAACAAACTGCTCCACGGGGCTCCTGAAATCTTCCTGCGAGTAAGAGGGTGCTTTTTGGGTCCAATAATTGATCTGAGTCCTAACCTCTCCAACATAGCTGTAGATTTACAACAAAACATCTATTCATCTCCAGCCAGATTTATTTTTAAGCATCCCCTTGGCAAGCGTAAATTTTGTCTAATGGATTCTGTTCCTGAGGCTAGCTGCATTTTGTTCACTGCAAATTCCAAATATATTTGCATGAATTATTACTATTAATAATATCATGGTTGTGTTTGAGGTGCTGGACAGACACAGAAGCAGCCATGGCTCTTGCCCTGAGATTTTACGATCGTTGAGCTTTACAGCCCTGAAAATAGTGTGTGATGGCAAACGATCAGCACCATCAGCCCCTTTAGGGAAGCTGCAGTTACAAGCTCAGGAGCTGATTTACTAAGGGGGATTGACCAAAGTAACTCCTGCAGTATGAGCCATTTGGCAATATTTCATGGTAGAAATGCTAATTCTGGCCGTTCTCTCCAACACTCAGCATCAGGGCTGCAGGAGCCGAGTGGCAAACGCCAATGTCCCGCAAGCTGTAAGATAAAAAAGTGTGGCTGAGAAGAAGTCACCAGGAGGGCTCAGGATAGCTCAGGATGCGTCGTGCCCCTCAGTGCGGTGACAATCTGCCATGCAAAAGGGGCCCTTAACCCTGCACCAAGGCAGCCCCAGCCAGGAAGTGTCACTGCAAAATTCCCTGGGGGAAAGGACCGCAGGGAAACCACGGACTCGGTGACGTGCAAATGTTTGATAAGGAGGCACTGAGTTCAACAGCTGTGAGGGAAAATTATCTGCATGTTCAATAGAGGCACAACGTTTCCCGTCAGGTTTCTGACTGATAAAATATGATGTTTCGATACAATCTGAATTAGGTATCTTGCTCATTCGGGCAAAAATCTGACACTTTCCGCATCTTGCCTCAGCTCGGCAGAAAAGCTGCACGCTTTTTTAAAAGCTGTTAGCATTCCCCAGCAGTGGAAATTCTGCTTTTTGGACAGTCTTAGTATCAACAGAAAAGAGCGGTTCAGAAAAGCCTATGGAAACTCATCCAGATGAGATTTATAGCCCTCATTCCGGCTTGCTTTGCTAACAGAACAGCAGAGGGATGGCTGGCCAGTGCAGAGCTCTGGTAGCCATGTCCAGGCGACCCTGCCCTGGGGGCTGTGGCATTCCCCGGGCAGCAGAGGAGTCCCACACGGCCTCCTTGCCAGTACCCGCCTGCTCACTGGCTCGCAAGCGGCTGCAGCCTGCACCAAACGGAGCCGGAGCAGACACAAGGGTGTTTCCCCTTTATCATCCAGTCTTGGTCCTTCGAGTGAGGGATGGGCTAAGGAGGCCAAAGTCTGAATATGAAAAATTTAAACTGTATGATGTTTGGATCCATGCTCAGTTTAAAGTGAGCTAAATAAGGGGGGAGGTAGGGAGCAGAAATGGTTGCAGCTTCTCCCCTTCTCTCAAAAACTGCTCCCCCTCCAATTCCCTTCACTGCAGAGGCCTGACACTTGGGGACATCTGCTTCAGCCACCCAAAGGAGCCTCCACAGCATCGCAAGTAGCTGCTCCGCAGGGACCACAGCCATGAGGACCCTCCTGCGCAGACCCCAGCAGCTGTGGTCCAGCTGTTCGACTACAGTGTGGGCCCACCCAGCACGCACCAATGTGCAAAAGCTGCCCTCAGAGAGCAGGAGGGATGTGACCCCACAAGCCCCATGCTGGCAGCACAGTTCCCACACAGCTCCTGCCTGTGCTGCCCGACCAGAGGCACAAATAACAGCAGGAAGCGTCTGGAGCCAGTTCCCTGAGCAGAGGGAGTGGCTTTGGCCTGCAAGAGCTCGCTAGTGCCTGTCATACTCTGGACTTCAGCTTTTGGTGAGTTGAATTTGCAAGCTTGGGATGGCTTTTGCAGAAGCAACAGCCAAAGGGAAGGCAGTAGGAACTTGCCTTGGAGCCAGGGACACCTAAGTTGTAGCCTCAGCTTAGGCAAAACATGAGACGTCTCAGGCCAGTGCTGATGCCTTCCCTGGCCCCAGTCCATGAACTGGGACTGGCTGAACTTGACACTTACAGGGGTGGCACCTCAGAGGCTTGGACAGCCTTCTGGCAAGAAACAAGGGCATGGTCCAGAGTGCAGGTTTCACAAATAAGGTGTGCTGCATTTAGCATGTAAATAGGACTTCCAGTAGAGCATGGTACTAGGGACGCAGCTCCTTGCCTAGAACTGAAGATAGGAAGAAGTGAGAGCTCTTCAATCCCCTGCACCCACAGCATCCCCCATTTGGGAGCTGAGCTCTTCAAGTGTGACAAGAGACATCAGCAAGGCAACAGATGTTTTTAAAAAGCAATGCAGATGTGATCTGAAGCAGGTCTACCTTGTACCTACCAGCCAAAAAGGCTGGACTCGAGCCATGGAGGAACCTGTCAGCCTCTCTGCTCCAACAACAGCTCTGTGTTGCTGCGGTCCTCAGCAGACTACAGTTTCCCGATGCGTGGCTGCTCACGCCTCCAGCAAGCAGGGTGCAAGGAGCATCAAAGCCACACCGGGGCCTCCAGGCACTAAATGAAACCAGGGAAGCTGGGAGGAGGGAAGCAAGCACTGCGAGAGATTGGGGATTGTGCAAGACAAATCTGCGTGTGCTGTCGAGGAGCAGGATCTGAACAGGTGATGTGAAGCACTCACAGCACCATAGTGCTTGCTTATTGCAAGAGCTTGGAAGTGTAATATTTAATCATTTTAACTCCTCATGGCTCAGGGGTAGGCTGATGTGCATGGCACAGCTTCCCGGGTATACCTGGGGCTCCCAAGGCAGAGAGCTGTCCTTCCCCAGCAGTTACATCTGCTGGTTGAAAAAATCATCAGGGAAGAGAAACATGCTGACAGTGCTGATTACAAGGGGACACCTTTCTCCATCCTGGATGCTTTTCCACATGTTCTTTCTTTGTATCAGTCCTTGTAACAGCAGGTGATACCCACTGTCTGTCACTGGCAGGTAGAATTTGGCTGCAAGGACAGAACTGCAGCGGACATGAGTCTACAGGGTGGAAGCAACAAGAGGGGACGTGGGGGTGAATTATGGTGACAGAAAAGCCACAAATTGGGAAGAATCAATATGAAATGGGAAAATGGGCTGAATTTCAAGGGAGAGGCAGGAAGCTGAATTCACCGCCCTGCAATTGCCAGCCCCAAGCAAGAGACACTTAGACCAGCTACTGCACACTGGCCCGTGTACCAAAAGCCAGAAAACACCCCCACAAACAACTGCTCAAAAGCCACAAACTACCAGAGGAGAGAGAGAGCAGGACCTTGGACCTGCAGTCACTGCCAGTTTAAGAAGAAATGCCAACATTGATTACAGCCCATGTCTCTTGCCAGAGAGAAAGGGAATGCTCCCCAACCGAATCATCCCTTCTGGCTGGATGAGGAAGAGGAAGAGGGTCAGATCCCTTCCCAGTGCCAAAGCTGGCAATCAGCCTAATCACCAGATGAGCAGCCATGCTCTGTACTCCAGCACTCTCCATTCATCATCCCATTTTCTCGCTGCAGTCAGTCTCATGATGCCTCATGAGATTAATAAACAACTAAATCGATACACTCAGCTCGATCCCTGCAGGCCACAGGCTGTGAACAACGTACCTTCTGCCTGAAAGAAGTATCAGCGTATAAGAGAGGCTCCCAAGAGAGAAGTCCAGCACCCCAGCTCTCAGCTGTCCAAAAATTAACACACGCACACACGGGAACAGTTCAGCAGTGCCCTGGAAAACTGAGACACTAAGCAGGTCCTGCCCTCCTACAGCTTCCTTATTTTCCCCTCGAGCATCATCAGATCCAGCCTTGACCCTCCCTGAAATCCAGGCACTGAAGGAATATTTTCACATTCTTCATGACAGGCTGGGAAATAATCTTAGCTTATTGACTCAACAAGGGGGCTGCTTTGCAAACATCAGTCCTCTTCAAAGATGGCCTTGGGCTATTCAGTTCCTGTCAGTAGGGAACCTCACCAGAATCTCCCTGAAGCAGAGAGAAGCATGTGTATGAGAATCAAAGTAAATTAGGTCTGAACAAGATTAACAGGGATTTAATTGAGCTATGTGAACTGGAACTCCAGTCACGAGCTACTTATTAGCCCGTCTCAAGGGATTGTGCTGCTTGCGCTGGAGGAGCACAAGGATGCACTGTGAGCGTGGGACAGCTCAAGGGGATGTCGATGGGCACAGCTCACAAGATGACCATGGCCAGAAAGGCAGAGCTGCTTAAACATGATCAAAAATGAAGCAAGGGATTCTCAACTCCCAACCATGTTTCTTCAGAGCTGAGGCTTGGCCTGTTGAGGGAAAGGAACTTCATAACATACATTAGCAGAGGAAACCCAGCTCTCAGCCCACCTCCTGGGCTTTGCGTGGCAGAGCAAGGTGCTGTTCACCAAGGTGCTGGCTACTGGCTGGTATCTGGAGGCAGACTTTTGAAAACCTCCCCTTCAATAAAAGTGACTTAATGAGGTCTTCAGCTCCCTTTGGGATGTTAATTACAAAACAGCCTGGAGAAAAGTGCTTGGGAATTAAAGGAGTCACCACACTAGTCTTTCTCTCATTTTGGTTTTCTGGTGAGGGAACCAACAGACGCTTGACAGAGCTTGGCTACCACGCTGGTCTTACCACAGCCAAGAAGAGCCACCACACAGCTCCACGCTCCAGACATGTAAACCTGAGGTACAATCACACACCGAGGGGCTACTGAAAATCCCTATCATCAGTCTACTGAATCCCCATCTAATCCCCTGCTCGTATTGTTAACAAATGATGCCTTTATTATTGCTACCTTCATGGGGGCTCTTGGAGCCAAAATCTCTCATGAGAGGCACATTAATTTAGTCATCACACCATTTCCTCCTTCCTTCCAGGAAATTGAAGCTGTCTGGGAGACAGTTTGCTACTTGCAAGTCAAACACAGATACACACATGCCTGACAGTATTAACTAACCAATTTCTCACAGATTAAAGGATCTGAAAGGCTTTCCCTTAATGGATCCTTTTTATGAATAGGTTATTATTATGAATAGGTTATTCCTGTGTTCCTATAGTCTGAGAGTTCTAGCAGCTTTCACAATGAATGCGTGGAAAGAGGCAGCACAATTTTAAAAAGAGATTTCTTTTTAAACAAAGAGATTCTGACTGTATTTATTACACATTTCAAGAGAAACTAAGATACATGGGATATTGGTAATCTCTAAAAACATACTATAAGTTCAGCTAACAAGAGCATTCAAATAGGTAACAAGCTGTCAGGAACAGACTGGGAAATTTGTCTTAATCCCTCTTTCCCCCAACAAAAACAAACCCCAACATCCACGATTTCTACTTAGCAATGAGCTAGGCAGCCTGCAAATAGGTAGATGTAGATATTGATGTAGTAGCCTGCTATTTCAGGTAACAAACACACAGTGCTCGCTAACTGGTTCTTAGCTGTAGAAGCACTTCTGTATTTCAGGTAACGTGCGTGCTACTCTTTCAATAGTTACAATTCTGTTAAAGCATTAAACCCCCCCTTTAGGTAACCTGCAGAAAGCCAGAGTTGTCAGATAAAACAACCACCATCCTAATTTACTAAAATGGAAGAAGTGATCTGCAGTACCTACCCAGGGCAGTGGCAACACTTTTCTTTCCCTTGCAGATCACAGACATAGGTCCATAATGGAAACTCATAGCACAATATTGTTCTTTGTTATTTGTGTGGGAAATTTTTGTAATGTTTCTTTGTACTAAGAACTCAAAGCAACTTTAGAATGCTTGTGTCTCCCATGCTTTGTTCTGTCCTCCTAGTATTGCCTTTATGTAGCTGAAAAAAGAGAAGAAAAAGAAAACGCTGAATTTAAAGCAGAACTCCAAGCTGGATTTTAAGCAGTGCAACTTGGTGTCAGCATTCTGGTTAAGAGAAGCAGAGAGCCTGGCGCAGGGAAGCAGTGAGAGGTTAGAATCAAACTTGTACTGGGATCCATCTGTCTCACCCACCAAAAGCAAGAGCGAGCAGAGAACGTGGCCATTCTCAACACTGATGGTTCCTGTAAATGCGCTGTTCAACTCCTGTTAGAGAACACACAGCACAATACCACTACTGTATCTGGGCTCACAAGGCATTTGTGAATTGAGGATGGGAGTCTATGTATGCAAAAAGTATCGCAGACTTGCAGCCTTGCCAGAGAACCCTTTCCTTCAAAGCTGCTCTGAACCCTGGGTGCGCCTAAAAGAGCAGGTTCTCCTCCCATTGACTCATTCATGATCAAACAAACCAAGATGTGAGCTGGCATCAGGAAGCTCGAGCTGTGCTACAGAGACTCTGTGGCTACGTCACCACCTATCTCTTTCCAGTCCTGTCTAGCCATATTTAAATCTAATACTAGATTGTCCCTGGGCCTGGAGAGCCAGAGCCTGAAGGAACATAGTGTATACGTCTCTTGCCATATAGTCATGCTACACAGACAGCTTGCCACCCCTTGGATCTTAAAATACCACATCTCCTCAGGCTGAGATTGCATTTAACTTCAGGAAGAATTCAGCAAGAGGAGATGCAGCAGACTACAGTAGGTAAGGCTGGGAGGGAGTTTGCAAATGCAACAAACCCCAGCTGTGTTGAAATGGAACACACGGTTAGGACTCAGCTAGCTGACAGGAGGGTTTATCAACAGTACAGCTAGGCAGTGCTGTTTGATTCATGACCAACGCAGCACTCCGAGACTCCTGCCTCAGAGCAGCTTTTCTCCAACATGCAGTACCTGGTCTTCCTAAGTTTCCAAGAACACCCCATTAGCACACAGGCATTAAATTCTGCACCTTCCAGAATCAAACTGTTCCCCGACCCTTGCAGTCATTGCAGTCCCCACCACAGCCTCAATTCCCTGAAATGTTCCTGCTTTCAAGGGTGGGAAAAGTGCATGGGTGGGGAATAAGAGAGAGGTAGTGACGCTGGGGAAATGAAAGCTTTCATCTACAGCAGTCTGGAATCTGATGAGTTATTAGCTAAAGAATTAAAGAATATGACAAAGACATTATTATTAAGCCGTAAAATGCAGCTATGTATTTCAGACTAGATGACAACAGAGATGAACACAAAGCTGTGTAGTGTGGCATCCTTGATCCATTTGATCCCTCTGCCTTCAAAAAATACAACACAAACCGGTATCCAAAGTAGCAAACCCATGCTCCACCTTCCACAGGGACTTTACTACAAATCCTAGCCAGCATGGAGGAGCTAGGACAACAGCCACCTCTACCCATCAGAAATGACAGAAGTCACTTCAATGGTGACTGACACATTAATCATGTCAAATGAAGTCCTGGTTATGTGAAATCCTCTTTGCTTGTAAGAAATCTATGGCAGAACCCTGCCCCTTCCACTCTTATAAGTTCCCTCTCCCTTGTCCCTGAAAGGTAAAGCATGGCAATGCCAGAAAACCATTTAATATAGTTAGTTGCCTTTGATGTCATCTCCGAGGAAGCATGATTATAGCTGATTATTTTGTCTTTTGAGGCTCATCGGTCATGGCTTTATCGTTTCTTTTTGGTTTCCTTCTTGGGTTTCTTGCTTATCTGTGGAGCAGTTGCCTTTGGCTTCTTCACTGTCTCTGAATTCTTAGGCTCAAAACTGTCAGAGTCCTACAAGAATCAATTAAGAAATAGTCAGTAACTTTTTTTTACAATTTGCTGACAGCTCACTTTGGGAATTTGAGTATAAGCCAAAGGAAGCAAATGCTGGGTATCTCTGTTGGAACACATCTATATCAAACTTGAGTCCACATTTAATGAGACTTGAGCAGCACCATCTCTGCTTCTTCTGCATCTGCTTGTTGATGAGCGTGAGTTTATGCACAGAAAACAGCTTGTTACCAGAGAAGCCGTTAAAAGCTTAAGTGTCTAAAACAGGTTTTGGAGAAGACAAACAAAACCAACTTTAAAGGCAAGAAGAAAATCAACGCTAAATGAAAACTATTCAAATTAGGAAAAGGAGAAGATACCATATACCAGTGTGCGTGGAAACATTCAGCAGGTATTTCTGCCAAATGTTAATCATTATCATGTGCAAGACAAAAAATATTCCCCAACACAGTAGTTAAGAATCTGAAGTTCAGAGCCTCTAAACCAAGCCCAAAATCCAGGGAAGGAACTGCAAGCAAAGCTTTCTTCACCTGGAATAACAAGGAATGCTTAGATATCCTGATTGTTTCCTTCAGGGGAGATGACAGATAATATTCCAGCCATGGGAAATAAAGTCTAGTTATCTTGTAAAAACACAAGGGAACAGCGCCAGTCTCATCTGAGAAAGCGCACACATGCAGATTGCCTCCTTTCATTAAATGCATTTGAGTATAAATATTGCTTTAGCATCTTGGTTTCTATCAGTCAGAGCGTGCCAACTGGAAAAGGACACACAAAAAATGGCTGAGCAAGACGTGCTAGTTTCAAGCTTCCAAGACAGTGCTCCAGATAATGGAGGGGGAGGCGAGCATCTGACAGTATCCTTTTAATCAAGGAGTTTGGTTCAAACGCCTCTCAAGTTACTGGGCTATTACAGTTCACATCTGTGTGGCTTTCCAAGGAAGGAGACTTGGCTGCCTTTCCAAAGGCTGTAATCGGCGCATGGGGAGCTGGCAAGCTCTGGAGAAATGGAGCAACATGCAGTTATTACTCAGGGATGCAGTGTGCTGCTGCCGTAAAGTGAACACTGCTGCCTTCTAATGTTCAAACGAAGGTAGACTTCAAAGCCTGAAGCCTCCAAGACAGAGAAGCTCCTTAATATCCTACCCAGACTCAAGCATCATTCCCAAGATCTGGAGGGGTAGCCTCTGGTGTTTACGGTCTTGTAAATTAGTCATATGGACAGTAAATTAAGAAGACGGTATACATATGGAGAAAATAAAAAGTACAGCATGCAAACATCAAAGCATGCTTGCAAACTTAAACAGTAACAGGTCCTTGAGCTTGATCGTTTTAATTGGGGGCCTGGTCTTCAGTTTCCCACTGCAAACTAAAGCTCTCACTCTTTTCAGCTTTCAAGAATCAGGCTACTCAGTATTTCTCAAAAATTTATCAGGGGAAACCATGGACTCTGACAGACAGGTGCTGGTGGCTGCGAAATAACGGTGCAAGACTTGCAATGCCAATGCATCGTGACCGGCAGCTGCCTGCTTCATGTCCCTGCTGGGAGCTGCAGCTCCTGCGGCAGGACTTGCAGGAGGGAGCATGCACCTGTGTCAGGGCACTGTCACTAATCCAGTACATCAACGCAACTTCATACCACATCAACAGTTAAAGGTGAAAGAGTTGGGTCATGAACTGTACCTCATCCTCAGGCATTCCCTTCCCCAGATAGGCTGAAAATTTCCATGCTTCCTCTGCACAAGAGGGAGCAAACACAGCAATAAAGATAGCCTGGAAACAAAACTTCCCATGATGAGTTGTTACTGAAAATATACCATACACATTTAGACAAAATCTGTATCGAACCACCAAACTTGCAGCCTGATCACCAACGCTGAAATATCTGTCCCCAGCACCACAGGAATTACCAAGCACACGGAGCAATTTTTTCAGAAAAGCCAGGTAGATGCAGGTCATCCCACTGTGGCCCAGTCTAGAGGAATCGGTGTCCTGTAGATCACCTCAACCTTTCACTTTAACCTTCTCCTGTACTAACTGCATTGAAGGACCCTCCACTTGCCAGCACAAGATTGGGTGTCAATACTGAAAACCACCTTCCTCATGTTAGAATATACTAGAAATCTCACCTGTATCTTGTTTCCAGAAGTCGCACACAAACTAGAGCCCAAAGTAATTTCCTGAAAGGCAGGTACTGCAAAGGGGACACCCTGCCTGGCAATTAATAGAGCAAATCAGCAGTAGGATGACAATATGGGGTTGGGACTAAAGCCTTCTCGTGTGCAGTCAGGAACAGCATGTACATTTAGCACACCTGGCCAGTGCTTCAGGTCACTTTTTTCACTGATATTCAGAGAGACCCTGGCTCAGGTATTTGTTCCTGACTTTCTAATCTGGGGATAAATCACAAGACAAAAGCTGGAGGTAGGAAAACTAGAAGGAAGGAAAGAGAATGAACAATGAAACTGTCATCAATCCCAGGGGCAGACCACTGTGTCTCCATTAGCTACTCAAAGTTCCCATCCTATTTTCCCTGACTCTGCCCATCTATATCAATATTAAAGAGCACCACTTACTGTCTTATGGGACTTTGAAACTGGCAGGATTATGGCTAGCACACAGATAAGCTGAAAAATGGCTCCAAAGAAGAGTCCGTAGCGTAGCACATTCTCTATGAATGTGGGCTCAGGGATTTCAGGTGGGGAGAAATCCAACTCAGCAGCCATCGTGAGTGCACCCTTCTTCTCTAACGCTCTCAAGATGACTGTTACTACAAGGAGGGGGAAAAAAAGAGCAATTATTTGCATCACACTTTCTGGTATTGACTTTCCATTATCAAAAAATGACAGACTACCTCATGCAGATTTTTTGAAGACACCCTTTATCTACAGACCCAATAACAAAGAGTGAAATGAAACTTGCATTTTATTTGGATGCTTGTCTTTTACCACTTGCCTAAGAAAATAGTCCTCAAATGATAGCATTAGTCCATTTGCAGGTGAGGGGAAGACAAACAAAATATAAACAATGCTCATGAAACAATGAGGGAAAAGCTTAATAAGCAAGAATATACTTCTCCTTGAAGTTGATCATGCATGCAAGATGACTATTACTCATTTTCACTTACATTGTATATGTGGTCACAGCCTTGTTGTTTTAGATGGTGTACAAAACCAACTACTACTTAAATAAACCACACAGAAGGCAGATCTGTTGAAGACAGAGAATGAGTTATGTGTTTAAAGTTAAGCATGGCTTTAGTGGCCGGTTACACTAAGTCCTATATACCTTGTGATGGCCACACAGGTAGTTTGTGGCAGAATTAAATATTGACCTCCTGGGTCCCAAGCTAGTTTCTCAGCCACAAGACCATCCTTTCTTCCTTCCTTTATCTTTTGCTAATGGAGTTGTCAATTCATTCTATGAATGACTAATGGCTTTCTACAATAACGGAGAACTCTCCTGCCAGAATTGCTGGAGTATGCCACAGAAAGTCCCAAAAGGGAAATTCAATTAGTCTGAGATGCCATCAGAACTCAGTTGTGATTAACGTCTTACTCAGCTTTCCTGACCTGTACGATCCTGGTGTGTACTTATTGAATCAGCACTACTTATTGATACTTACAATTCTCTATATTACTAAAGCTTGGGTGTGAAATGGTGCTGCACGCACGTTTCAGCTGAATGGCAGTAATCTGCCTCCTAGAAATTCTCTCCAAAGCAGGCTCTGTATTTCTCAGGCTAGGAGGAGATTTCTACAATCTGTAGATGTGACCCAGTTCAGAAAGATGGCAAACTTAAAGTATAATTTGAGTAAAGTTATAGTTGATAAATTTGAGAATCAATCAACAACTCAATGCTGTTGCATAAGAGGCAAATGTCATTTGGGGACATACTAAAAGGAGTGGTATATAAATTACAAAAAATAGTTCTTTTGTTTTAATTCAGCTAAGTACGGGATATCGTTTTGAATTTTAAAAGACAGGAAAAAGTTCCTAACTGCACGGACTGCCAGCCACTGGAATACAAAGGCTGTGGAATCCCTGTTACTGGTGATTCAGATAAGCATTCACCTGGGATAGGGTGTGAGTATATATAATCCTGCCTTTGAATCAAGAGATAAGAATAGGTGACCTCTCACAGTCCCTTCCAGGTCTGTACTTCAGTGAAAGAAAATTTTTCAAATTCTGTTTAAAATTCAATATGCAATGGCTGCATGGGACCTGTATATGAAGCCAGAATAGACGCTGGGCCACTCAGGCTCAGCAAGTTCCAACGCAGACCCAAAGGCGGCACCGGACATACAATGGTGTCAACAAAGCATGCATAAAAGTGGCTCATCTCTAACTGCTTTTAACTTTTAAAACACCCTCTCCCCCAATTCACTAAGGCAGCAGTTCCTAAGCAAGAAACAGAATCATGGGAAACCTCACTCCTGAGTTACATTTTATCTCAACTTTATTTATTGAGATATCTTTTGAAAATGTTATTCTTGCCCACCCCCTTCCTCAAACAGAGCAGGAAGGGATGTTGCTTCATTCCTCACCCAGAGTTTTCTCAGGACAAACTCCTACTGATAATCCTGATTCACACACCTGAAACAGAACACACAAAAATAAACCAGAAAAGGAAACTGATACAATGAAAACAAAAAATCTCCATCCTCATCTTCTGCAAGTCTCCCCTCCTTTCCCCTTATCTATTTCACCTCCCTTGAGGGTGTTAGTAATTTTCTAACAAATCCCAGGTGAATTACTAGCATCAAGAGCTCTCACGCAGGCTGGTAGCAGCTGCCACTACCATTTTAAGCACTAACCCATGAAATATGCTGAGACAAGACCTGACATCATGCTCCAACTAGTCATAGCAGAGCATCCTTGCTTGCACAGTAGCCACAGCAGACAGCCCACATTGGGACCATTAGTTTTCCTGCTATCAGGAAACTGATAGCTGGAGCTGAAATAATATTAGCAAAATTCTTCCCTGTTTTAAAAAACTCCTGTGGTTAACACAATGCCCAAACCTGCACACGCAAGGAGGCTAAACATCCTAATGAGCAGGCCAAAGCTGAACACTGGGGAACCAGGGCTCAGCGTCAGGCACGCTGCCTTCCGCACTGAAGGCAAAACTTGCAAAGTGAGTTTTCTCACTGAGAGCACTACCTCCTTACACTTTGCCTTGCAGCTAATCCAACAGGTCCCTGGATGATAATGCAGTCTTCCTCCCTGTTCCTGAGAAGCTAACAGTTTCACCACCTCTTCCTTGGCTAACATCTCTTCTCCACAGGTATCAACCACCTTTTTCCTCAGACTGCCTCACCTATTAACATGGCTACACTTAAAGTAATTGTTCTTAAATTGCATTTAAAGATCAGTACTCCTATTTCAGACCCTGAGAGGAAGCTTCCCCCCTCCAGCTTACCCATTTGGTCTAACAGTAGCTAGCACCTCTCCCCACAAGCCTGGCCATCTCACTAGAACATAACAGCAGAAACAGGTCACAAACAGTTGCACTGCACTACATGAATTGATTTTGACTATCTGTTTAAAAATATTCAGTCTCACCTTCATTAGGGTTTTACAGCAAGCTAGCTATCCCCACACAAAAGGACTTGGTCCTGTAGCAAAGCCAAAGCTATACCACAGAACCAGTGAGGGGCTACTCAAGGCTGCAGGATCATGCTTTTGCTCAGTGACACCACTGGAAGCTGATGCAGCTGTTCCCCTGGGCGCAGGATCAGGCCCTGTGATCAATAACCATGTGTTTTCAGGATCAGGGCCATAAATTAGCCATCTTAATAGAACTAGGGCAGACTTAAACCTTTCTTTTTGCTGTCCTGAGTTTCCCAGCTGGCATGTTCAAGACCTGGCATTATATAAATAATTAACATAGGACAAAGCCACAGGAGCACTTCAAGTAATATATATTAGCTTCCTCTCGGGGTGGAAATAAAGAGTCACAGTACCAGTGCAGAAGATGAAAGCTTCTGTCAAAGGATGAGGCAAAAAAAGCTCGCGCTGGATTTCTGAAATGACTTAGTAGGTGTTGGGACGGAGACTGGCCAATTCATATCAGCTTCACGGGGATTTGCGTGTGCTTAGCACCGCTGAAAACAAGACCATTAGTGAAGCCGAGAAGCCCATCTGTAGGCTTATGGGCCCGACGCCAGGCAGCTGGGTTTGCCAGCCGTGGCCGGGGGCTGTAAGGAGAAGCAGCTGTGCAGCCTCAGAGCAGGGGACACCCAGAGTTCCTCCTCCCTTCTCGGGAGGACAGCTCTGTGCCGTTTCTTCCTGCAAGCAGCGCTGGCCAGCCCCGGCTGCAGCAGGAGGAGCGGGCCGCCACGGAGCCCGCGAGGCTCCCCTGCACCCGAGGGGGGGCCGGGGCGATGCTGAAGCCACCGCTCCACGCCTCCCAACAGAGACCTTTCCAGCAGATCCCCGCGCCGCTCCAGACCCCTCCTGCAGCCCGAGAGCATCCCGAGAACCCCCCGGCCACCCGAGCCGCCGCCCGAGCCGCTCACCTCCCCTCTCGGACAGGCCTCGCCGCCCCGGAAGTGATTCCCGCCCGGCAGGAACTGCGCTCCGCCCCGCCCCTAGCAACCGCCCGGGGCGCCGCGTTGCTAAGGGCGACTTGCGGCCGGCTCGGGGGCCTGTGGGGCCGGCCGCGCGGCCCTCCCGCCCGGGTTCCTCCCGAAAGACCCCTGAGGCCGCTTGGCTTCACGCTGCCGCGGGCTCCGCCCCGGCTGTGGGCGTCTGCGGGTGGCGACCCCCTCTCTGGCAGCGAAGCACCCCGGCCCTTTACGCCTCAGGGTTAATGTACTCGCCCCCTAAATCAGTGCGAGGAGCATTTTAATCCTTGCCATCAGTAGCGTGGCCTTTCAGTCCTGGTGGGTTTCTCTTTATCTGCAAGGTTTTGATCTGCTCTCTTGAAGTGCTCTGGCAGCAACAATCAAGATGTGTGCTTCTGGCTTTGCTCTTGCTGGGGATTTTTTATTTATTTTTAATGTCCTGATGCACTATCCAGCTCTGAAATGGAGATGTCTTGATAAGACGACCCACAAAGAGAAAAATGGCTTGTGTTCTGTTTTGCTCATTTGTGGTACTTAAGGAATCTGATTTGTTTTGCCCTTTTCCTAACCCTAAAATATCAGTAGTGCCAGGTTAGTTTTGCTACAGAGCTTTATTACTGGAGAGCCTAAATACTTTGGGGAAAACCTAATTGGTTACTTATCTACTGAGGAAGCAAGGTATGGTATTTGTAATAAAAGAATTTTCTAGGCTGTTAGCAAGCATTTGAATTAAATGGGTATTAATGAAAACAATTTCAAAGGTTTTGAGCAATTGGATTAAAAGCCTTTCATCTTGTTTAGTGCAGAAGACTTTACAGACAACTGGAGAATACGCACAGCTGTGAGTTGCAGAGGCCAGAGACACTCGTACAAAGCAATTCTTGTAGCATAAAAGTCCTAAGAGAAAAATTACACTTAAATAATCACAGCCCCTGGTGAGTGGCTGTACTGGCTCAGGAATAAACCAGAGCTCAGGAAAGGGAATAGATTCTGCCCTTTCAGCTCCCAAACACTGACTATTTAGGACACAAAACCACTGAGGACAGAGGAATAATTCTTGTGAATGTCAGGAGAGGTCCCATCGGTATTAAACGGCCAGAATAAATTCTTCCCAGTACTACCAGTACACTGAATTTGGTGGGGCTGCTGTCCACACACACCTTCCCATGGGCTCTGACCCTCACAGTTTGAAGTTTGCAGGCAAAGGGGAAGATACATGCTTAGATTGCCACCAATACTGTATGTTTTCTTCCTTTCTCCTCCTCTTCCCCAACAGAAATGGCCCTACTTATTCGAAGTACAAATAGGCAGGTGGGAGACCACTAGTGCCCCCCAAGACCATCACACACTTTTACAGCAACACTAGGCTCTGCACAGGAGACCCTCAGCCTTTGAACCGCAAGCAGGTGGTGCCATTAGCCCACTTTGGCTGCATGCCTTTCACCAGCACCATGCCGACCCATTCGTTTCAGCTCATTGTGAAATGATAAAAGAGGAAGCTATTTCTAAAAAAAAAAGAGAAGATTTTCCCGAAGCCTACGAGATGTGAGTGGGTTTCAAAGCTAAAATTGGTTCAACAAGTGGAAATGGCAATTTTGTCAGCACCCAATTCTAAGTAGAGACAGAGCTCAGGCATGAAGTCTTTCTCCAAATCCAAATCATCCTTAGCTTTTTTAGTTCTTTCTACATTTCTTCTTTGGTTTGCATTGCAGTATTTCCTGCATGTCTTTGCAGTGAGACCTATTTATTACCATTCATTGTACACGTACCGAATCCTTGCGCACCAAGCTCTTCTCATCCTCAGGTTGCATATTATTATTCATCCAGGAAAAAAATAGTAATAACTGCTTTCATTTTTCAGCCCTTACCGGAAATGTGGCCTTCCTCATGCCTACCCCATGTGTGGCAACACATCTCACTCAAATTCTGTTTTTTATCAGAAGCTTTCAAAGCACTTTCCCAAGGTGAGCAGTAATAGCAGTGTTTGGATTCTGATGGGAAATCAAGACACAGAAAATACGTAGACTAACACCCAGCCTGCCCTGACGGGAAGGGATGGCGTTGGGGTAGTCACTAGAGCCCTCTGCGCAGAGGGTGGGTGTTCACCAGACCCTTTCCTATACTGCCTCTCCATCCCAGAGTATGAAGGTCTCGGTGCTTCCAAAAATCAGGAGTAGGGTCCTCAAGTGGGGCACCGGCACCTAAGAATCGGCAGCCGAAGGACCTTTGTGAGCGTGGTCACTGCAAGTTGGTGGCAGGGTTAGGACTGAAGCTGGCTCTCCCTGTTCATTGATTCTGGCTGTAACGTGCTGTGTAACCTTCTAGCCAAGGCTCCAAACTGAAATGAGAATGGTAAGACCAAAGACAAATTCCTTAATTACTGAGATTCACTGCTGGCATCTGAGCTCTTGCTGCCAGGGTTGGAAGAGGAAGGAGGTGGCAGAGAGCCAGAAATTCAGGAACCAGTAACTCTCAAGCCTACAGCTGAGTGTAACATGCTGACATCTGGCTGAAACTCTTGGCAGTTCACTTGGGCGATGCTGAAATGCTCCAGCAGCTCTGCTAGGAAATAAACAGAGCCAGACAGGTATGGGCTCTATAAATGGCTCTCACCTGCAGAGCTCATCAGGCCTCCTGACAGATACACATCTTGCAGGTTGGTGCCATTTGTTCTATTGTAGTCACTGTGACACGTTAATGTTTGAAGATTAAGTAGGCTTTTCAAGCAGGTTTTTAACTCTATGAGACAGTCTTTTCCGATAGCACTTCCTTACACATTTTGAATTACTGATTTATGTTGCCTATTTTTAATCTGATCCCTTGCTTCAGACTCATTCTCATAGTGCGAACTGTGCTCTCATCCAGAGGGACTCCTTCCATGAGATTATTTTGATAAATGTTTTTATTCAGCTTCCTACCAATCTGAATTCCTCAAGGGAAAATTCTCCCTGGGAAATCTATTGATGTTCAAAGGATTGAATCTGGAGGATCTGAAGATCCAAATCCCAGCACTTTATCCTTCCAAGGTGGAGAAACCAAGTCTCGTATGACTTTCTAATGGCAAGTCTCACCACACCTGCTGGGTTTAAGTATTGGGTCCTCTGTTTCTTCCTTAGAAGAAACTGGCAACACAGGCCAAATCTTGTCTTTCTCATCTCATTTTTATTTGCTTGCCTTCCACAGAAATAATTGCATTGGTACGTACCAATAATGGACAATGTAATTAAATGATTGATGATCAACTTATTTATAATATGCCTTAGTTCTGCCACTTGGGATAAGATATTTGAACCAAAATGTGTCCCATCCTACCCCTAAGATGGCAAACCTAGGCAAAAAATATAACTTCTAATCTTAGACGGTTCTGTTTAATTTAGCATTAGGGCATTTGCGATAAGCTAGTCACCACCACATCTCTCAAGTAGAAGAAAACCAGAGAGAACAATTGTGTGGGGCTCTCTCAGGAGTGGTGGAGATTGGAGAAGCTGGGGACCAACAGCCACCATCTGTGCCATTTTGGAGAAGTGCAGAAAAGCTTTGGTAGCTGAGAATACAGGATGGGTTTTTTTGCCATTTGATGAGTTAGTTCTTACTGTCATTAGTTTCAACCTCACAAGGTGAGCAGGACCATTTCACATGCTTCTCAGCTTATCTGAAGCTATATGTTGTGCACCTGGCATAGACAGGGGCAATTTTTTAAAGCATGGCATGGAGACTGGAAGAGGTAAAGCTAAGAGGAAATCAATATCTGGGAAATTGCTGCAGGATCATAACACTGTGTTCTTTGTCAGCAAAGGATTGGCACTGAAATAAAACTAGTTGGCATGTGCTTCACCCAAGGACCCTAGGGAGGTTAGGTCTGCATGGATGTGACCAAAATCCGGCAGTTCCTGCTGCAGAAGGTACCTGTGGCAGCTCGTACCTAGCCATAGACTCCCATCAGGCTTGCACTGGCATAGGCTTGGGTTCAGAGGGCAAATAGACAGTTACCCACTGTGCGTTGCTAACCTGAAGTGATGATCTGTGGGAGGTAGTTTGAATGTTACGTTCCTCATGTTTTGGGAGCCTGTGGACGCTGACAACACCAGCTGTGGTAGGGAGGAGAGGTGCGGAGAAACTGGGAAGGTTCTAGGGACAAATCAAGAGATATTCTAAACAGAAAAAAGTTGTTCATTTTGCAAAACAAGTTTGTCATCTGTTGTGCCAAATTATTATTGATACTACCCCTAAAATGAAGTTCCCATGAGGAACGCTGTCACGCATCTAGTACATTTAGACCTTGAATGCCACTGACATGCACAGAGCAGCTCTCAGGCTGTGAGGAGTGCAGAACTGCAGCCAGAGCCACACTCCTGTGCGTGCAGGGGGTACCAGCCCTATCTGCGTGACTACCCTGCTGAAAAAAATGACGAGAACAAACACCACAGTTACCAGCTCAAATATACACTGCAACATGGATGGATGCAAAACTGGCTCCAAACAACACTGGATCCTATCACAGTCTGTAGCATCTTCGTCCAGAGAAGTTAGCAGCCAGAGCAACCATTGTGGGTGCCAAGCTGAGGCTGAACTGCCAGCAGCAGTGGGGATCACAGCCATTTCTGCTGCAGGGGAAGTAGCCTCGCTAGCCAGATGGAGAGCTTAACGAGTCTGGTGGAGGAGCTCCACAAATGACCCTTCTGGGTCCTGGGAAGATACGGAGGTTTTGACTAAGGCTGGGACAGGAAATCCTGGGGACAGAAAAGCTGTCCTATTTATGCTATTTCAGAACTCCTAAGCTGTATACACCTGACAGAGTCTGGAGGATTTTTAGAAATTTCTGCTGCCTCCCGCAATTAATCTGAATCATAAAGAGAGCTTGTTGTTGTGTGAGTCTTGCTGGGTCCAGCTGTGCATGACAGGAACCCAAACAAGGCAGCACAAGGAAACTCCTAGGATGATGGAGCTTTATATAGCCTTCTTTGAAATCAGCTTACTTGAGATATGAATGCGGATTGCAGCCCTCCTAATCCAAGCTGAGCAGCAGGCAGCTATAAACAAGTCAATTATAGACTGATTCCCCTTGATCTGAGAGATATTGCCTGGTATCTTACAGCAGCTTTGTGTAAGGCAATGGGCCAGGCGGATAGAGAATTAGCTCAAAACCACACTGTAGGAGAATACCTTGAAATAGCATTGGCTCTCGACTGGTTTAACAACATGGTCTGATTCATCTGTTCAGCCAGTGTAGCACCAAGACAGTGGAAGAAAAATAAGTCACGCTGAAAAATTGGCGCAACCAGCCTCACACATGAGAGAACACAAACAGATTGTTTCAAAAAAGCAAACAAAAATCCATTTCCAGTTTGCAGAGATGGTGTGCAGCTATGTGCAGCAGTACAGGGATTTTGGAAAACCTGCTCTGCGCTACCCACAGACCCCCTTCTCCGGTGTTCACGAGTAGATTATACAAATGATATACCTGCCCAACTTGCACAGCAGTTCCTCTCCCCATGAACAGGCTGGTGCCACTTCTTTTTACAACTGGAGGAAGGCAGTAGTCCTTGCTTCTCTTCATGTTGTTGTTCTGTTTCTGGATTACACTAGAAGGCCCGTGGTCAGCTGCTCAATTCAGGGTCAGCTCGAGGGTCCATTCAATCCTTTTTCATCATTTCTCTGTGAAGTGTCCTGGTCCTGATTTGATACCAAAGGGAACAGTGAGCCCTTAGAGCACTCAAAGCAGGGAGAGCCCAAAGGCATCAGTGCACATCTGTCTAGGTATAGAGCGACTGCTATTTAACTCCACGGAGTCATTCGGCATGCTGAGCTCACTCAAGCCTTTCCGACTGTTGGGTTACTGCTTACTAAGAGCCCATGGTTTGGAAGGAGGATATTGCTTCTCTAAACAGTGAGCCGTAATCACAGGGCTGATTTCTCACCTTGGCAAAAAGCAAAGGGGCAATGGCAGAGAGTTAGACCAGCACTGAATGCTTTCGACCCCCTGCACATACAGGCAACCACAAACACATCAGATGCGCTGTCCTTCCCTGCAATCCATCGTTGCCACGAATAGCTGCAACGAGTGCTCTGGTACAAGGTGAAGGTATTCTGCAGCACGCAGATATGAGTCATCTCACCCGCTGAAACTTCTTCCCAGCATCGAGTCATGCAAGCCCTGAGACAGGAAGGTCTGGGTCCCCATCAATTCTGGGCATTATAAAGTTAATACAAAAAATCTGGCAGGTGGAGCTCATGCTGGCACCTCATTTTTAACTCCTCTGAAATGTCCCGGTCTTCTTGGCACCAAGGCTATGTGTTCTTTTTAATGGGGCTTTCATAAAACTTGTTCCAGGAATGAAAACAGCTGCCAGCGCATGCAGCACCCCAGGGAAGACCCTTGCCTTTTTCCAGAGCACATGAACGGAGCAGGGCTGTCCAGCTGCTTTGTGTGCTTGATGTGAAGCTGTGATGTTTGTGAGGGACTGAAGCATGAACTGCCCTGCTAACGCTAGCAGGTGTGAGTAACAAAGGAGAAGGAGGAAAAGGCTGATAATCAAAGAAAAAGAAAATAGGAAAAAGATAAACCCTCCTGAGCAGGCAGTATGAGAAAGTATTAATGGTTAACTCTCTCTCATTGTGGAGTAGGAGGAAAAAATGCAATTGCAAAGGGAAAGAGAAGTTTACCTTGCAAAGCAAATTTTTCATTCACTCTGCCAGATTATTGTTGTTATTATTTGCTCATCACTCTTTGAACGATAAAGAGAAAGCATGCAAATGACCCTCAACTGCAGGCATAACCCTCTCCCTGCAATCTCCCTGCCTGCACCCTTGCACACACAAAAAAGAGGATGTTAAACACAGCCTTTGAAATTCAGGAGGATAATTGATTCTCTGACGCGTAGAAGCCCACAGGACTCCTGAGGGAGTACAGGTATAAAAAGAGGAGATGCACCTCCCTGGCAGCCAGAGGACAGCTGGGGGGAGATCCGAGAGTGTCCTCCCTGCTCAGCGCACGTCCCGGATCCTGCCAAGGCACCCAGGAGGGGACAGACCCAGCAGGGCTCACGGAAGCAGCTCTAGAGAAGAAGTTGTATTCGCAACAGGGGAAGGAAACACCTGAGCAGAGCCGATCTACAAAGAGCTTGTTTTCCAAGGGAACAGTAAGTGTGAGTCTCTGTATGTGCATTTAACAAGATAACGTCTATTTGGAAATTGGAGACGATTAAAGTACACTGAAATGCAAACAAAGCTGGCATCAGTAATTAGCTTTACTAGGTACAATATCCTTTGTACCATACAAGATTTGTTGTACCAAGTTATAGAATGAAACAATAATTGAACTATAGGATAAGTGCAAATCAATAGAATAATACTATAGATGAGCCTTGTAAAAACATGTTAGATGTTTACTAGCTGTAGCACGGTTTTCCTCTTTTGCTATACTGATGCGAGTTCCTTCCTGGAAATTGAACGCTGTTTTACTCACCCATCAATACAACTGTGTTTGAGCCAAACCAAATTGTGAGGAGAAATGCAACGCTGTGTTACGGGTAACATGAAGCCAGCTACAGCAAGGCAGAGTAAGGCACTTAAAAGGATTTCTGCTTTTCTAATGTAGGATTTCACAGTATAAAAGTCTGAACTTTATAAAACTGCAGGCACAGTAAAAGCTTCATTTCATCTACACAGTGGTATTTTTAAGACTAATCAGGTTAAGGTTTCAGAAACAGTAAGAGACAGTAACCCCATCTCTCCAACATCATTGTCACAATGCTGCTGTTAGCGTTGCACAGGATGGAATGAAGCTATTATGCTTTATCTGCTGGAATGGTGCTAAAAGCTCTTCATCTTAAGGGGAATTTACTTATTAGTAATTTTTTCACATGCTGCCAGAATGGAAAGTAAGGTGTCCCTCACCTCAGGAGAATTTCAAAGGTGACAAGGTTTTGCAGAGCTGTCAAGCTGCCTGTACACAGGGTGACGCTTAAATTCCCTGACTTCTACTCTGAAATAGCATACACTTCGGGGAAGGGGTGTAGGACTTTCATTTCAGGCTCCTTCCCGAGGGAAAAAGGGAGACAGAAATAGCAAAGAAGCAGACTGTAATGAAGGGAGAGAAGACAAAGCAAGACAGGGGAAGAAAGGCAAAACCAGAACCTAAAAAAAAAAAAAAAATAAAATTATCGCAAAGAAACTAACAGCAGAGAAGGAAAAAAAAAATCTTGAAGGGACAAAAAGCAATTCTGGAGGAAAACCCAGCATTCAAAGAAGAGAAACCAGATACAGAAAGAAAGTGGTAATCAGGGCTGTGTCCTAGGAAGAAAAAAGGGAAGCCGACAACAATGGATTAGGTTTTCTTTTAATTTACATTGATATTTCACTTCTCAGCTCACATAGCAGCTTTCCTGGTACTGTTTAAATCTCCTTGCTGGCACTTTCTACAGATGCTGGTGCCACAGTCTCCCTGTACCCCCTGGCAGATGCTTTAGATCACTTCTACCTAGAAAGAGATCTGATTTGGGATTTGTCTTGGAGATATTTAGGGGAAAGAGGCACAAAAGAAGCATGCTTTTTCAAGTTCAAATGAAAAAGAAGAAAAAAAAAAACCACAGGAAATTTGCCCTAAAACCAGAAGCCTTATAAGTCTCTCTCAAAGTCACTTTTTTGCTGCTTCTGAACATTCCTTGGCTCTCTGAGGGGCCAGAGTGGTGCCATAAGAGACCAGGTATCGGAGGTAGGGGATGCTAGGGTTTGCAAGAAGCTCTGCTGGAGCCAGGAGCAATGGTGCTGCTCCCAGGGGAACAGATAGGGAAGCTGCTGGTCCCCCGGCTAGGAGCACGAGCAGCTGGAAACAGGGACCACGCTGAGAATGAGTTTGTGATAAGAAACCCCATTTCTTAGTGCACCACCTTGCCCATGTCTGTCCATGCACTTCTGACACTGCCACTAATTGCGTTATTAACTTGCATGGTATCAAGATCGGACCCACTTGCATAAGCACCAGTCCGTAAATAGCAGTCCCCCCCTTTCAGAAGAGTGGACAGCTATGTCTGAGCGGAAAAACAGAGCTCACTGGTGATGCCTCCCATCAGAACGGGCCCCCTCCAGCCACCACCGTCAGTCAAACCCACTGCTTGGAAAGTTCACTTGGGAAATTAGAAGCCCAACCAAAACCCTTCCATTTGGAAACTGCTCTTTTTGCAACAAAGTATTGTTATACATTTGAAAGGTTTTTTAACAAAAAATTCTGAAGTGATTTTTTCTCTTATGGAGATCAAACACCTTTCTGCTCTTTTCTTGTGTAAAATAAGACAGGAAACAGGGAAACTCAATATTTTAAAGATTTCTATCCACATTCTTAAAGAATCTTTTTTGAGCAAAAGATCAATTGCTTTCAATCAAAACTCCAGAAGATCATTCACTGAAATACCTTCCTACTGTCCCTTGCTTCCAATGACAAAAGCATCGCATTCAGCTCCCGAGGGTGAGCAACCTAGACGACTCTGTCCCGAGCCATTCACAGCACATCAGCCAGCCCCAGGACACGAAGCACCACAGCTGTCTGTTGAAGAGCAGACACACACAGCTCGAGCCCACCTCACCTTCCACTGAAGCGGGTGCTCAGAGCTGTGCAGGCACCTTGCTGCGTGGCAGGGGGCAACTCTTGACACAGCAGCAGTTCAGCGCTCCCAAAGGGACGTATTTCAGTCCAGTCCCCCCTCGCCCCAAGCACACTGACTAAAGGAGCAGCCTGAGCTTGATTAACCTAAACAAAACGCAGCACTGTTGCTTCCAGTGAACGGGTTTGCCAGGGTTGCCTCCAGGCTGATATTACCCCTCTGCCCAGGAATTTTATTTGGATTTCCCTGTTTCTCCCTGATCTCTGGACAACCAGCAAGGCAGCCCAGTCAGCTGTTACGCACAGACCTGTGCCATACAGCCATGTGAGCAGACACACATTCCCAGGAGACCAGAGAGCAGGAGAGGTCCCAGGGGCTGGTCACAGACGGTCCAGTGCAGGCGGTGCCTTGCTTTTGGCAGCCCCTGCTAACTGCTGCCCTCCAGCTTCCAGGTGCTCTTACACTGGTATTTATAGCCTGCACAGTGGTCCCTGGGGCTCACCCCAGCCTGAGAGCTCTCCTTCAACCTCAGCAGGGGGACAGGTCACTAAGGGGGTCCCACAGCATAAAATGGAGGCACCAGCTCCCCGAGGGTTCACACACAGCCACTGCCTTCAGGAGTTGCATGCCCTAGCAAAGACTTTGCCATGTCAAGACATCTCTGCATTGGGAACACCATAACCACAAACACGAAGGCATGTTTCCAGACCCTTCGTGCCAATAAGCGAGCAGGGGGACTGAGAACACAAAGGTGGCACTTGGTGTCCCCTCCTGGCCCTGAGCATCTCACTGCCACTGACTCAGAATGCTCTGCATTTCAGGTGACCCCAAAGGGTGGAAGATGCTGGATAAGGCCACCCTGCTCCTGTTCCTGCATTTAGTTGCATGCTCTATCTCCTCTCCTCTCTACCCAGCTCTCAGGTACGCTGCTGAGTGTTTTATCCATGCTGTCACTCCGTGCCTCATCTCTGACCTTGTGCAAAAATAAGGTTCCCACCACTTGTGAAAGCCAGATGAACTGTATGTGCATTGGTAAACCTATTTCTTTACCCTGGCTTAATTTTTTGGGAACACTGTTAGCCTAGGGGAAGTTTCCAAAGAAGGCACACACCTGACATGGAATATTTCAGCCCAAGCAGTTGATTTTGGAATTGAATGCTGGGTCCTATAAAGGGAAATCTGGCAATCTCCAGAGCAGCCAGCACCTCCAGCTCCATCACTGATTAAAATTTGTGCCTGCAGGTGACCTGCATTGAAATCAGAACTGCAGATAATTCTAGTACATGAACTCAAGAGCTGCCTATTAATATTTAAAGTATTTCCTCGTTGACTGTTAGAAGTTGTAATATTCCTACACTACAAATCGATGAAGCACAAAACTGAGCATTGGGTTCTATAATGTGGATTTGCAATGTCCCATAGAAAATGCTTTAGCCTTGTGCCAAAGCTATGGCATGATACCAGAATCGCTGGAATTTTGCTTAAGGATGCTGGGAGCTCAGCAAGGGGGGAATTGTGTTTGGGGCAGCTCTATCAACCATCTTTTCACTGCTGAAATAGCTTCAGGGCAGTTTCTAGCTGGAGAGTGACAGACAACACTTGTGTTACTGATGAGATGAGGATGGCAAAAGAAGAAAAAGCAGAACAGGGAGTAGTTGTCGAGAAGACTGATCCCTACTGGCACTTGAGCATGTCTTCCAGTATGCCTTGGGTTTGTCTTGCAGGTACAGTCCAGAGCCGGTTGCTGGCAAGGCTGTGAACATCCAGCTACAGCACAGCAGCCCATTGCAGAGCCATAACCCAGCGGCAGAGGAACAGGAGGAGGTGGAGGGTTTGTTAACAGACCCCACTGAGAAAAGGTTTGTACCTCACCTCTCAGCCCCGCTGCAGCAAGAGTACGCCGGTTACGATCTTCCCCGAGCCCGGGAACAGACTGGCAGGTCACTTAGTCCCACCAGCACCACAAAGTCTGGGCCAGGGGGAGAACTCAGCTGAGCCCTGCAACCAGAGCAGAAGACTGGGACTGTGCCAGCTCTCACCATCACCCATGTCCAGAGCCATGTCCTGCTGTCCCCCAGCAGCAGGGACGTACTGACAAGAGCAGGGTCACAGGCCCAGCACTCCTGCAGAAAACATAATTTTCCACTGAGCTCTGGGAATCCATCTGTATGGTTATTAGAGCCTCTCCTTTCCACCCCTGCCAGGAGATGGAGATGTTTATTTCTGTCTGAAGCACAGAAGACTCATCCTTACAACAGTGGGGACCAGCCAAAGGGCTTGTGCTTCCCTCACCCATGGATTTTCAGGAGCCTGGGTCTAACCACAGGCTAGAGACCTGCTGGAGGCTCCTGCCACCCTGTCCCAGACACAGCCCTCCCAGGAGGTGACAGTGCTGCTGTAGAGCGCAGGAATGTCCCAGCCCCGGCTCTGCCCTCTCCCGGCCTCTGATTCTCCTCCTCCTTTCTACTGGTCCTCTGACCTCACCTTTGGTTTGCAGGCACTTCTCCTTACTTGTTTTAGTGTAGATATTGATTAACAGACATTTTATTTTGCCTGCTGCCTTCCTGTCACAACTGAGGTCTCTCAAGTCCTTTTACCCTCCAACACTACCACAATCCAATACCAAAAGGCGTTTGCTATGGTTACCTGCCGCTGATCTCAGCAGTGCTACATCTGGTGTATTTTGACATCTGAAGCACCCATTTCTCACCGAGAAGGTTCATTGCCAGCTCAGAGAGCACACCTTGTGCTTGTGTCTTTCACTCCTAGGATGCAACGCCATGCTGATGCCATATTCACTGACAACTACCGGAAATTCCTGGGGCAGATTTCCGCCCGCAAATTCTTACAGACCATCATTGGCAAGCGGCTTGGGTAAGCCACAGCGCTTTGCTGTCCTAGGGCTAATGTTTTGCTCATTACACTGGGCAGTTTCTTCCATGCATGTAGCAGAAATAGCTGCCTTCCACTGCAACAGAAGCAATCTCCGCCGCTGTTCCACATCCTGAAGGGCATCCTGCATCCCTACATCTCGGATCCCCCTAATCACAGCCATCATTAAGCAGCCTCACCTCTCCTCCAAGGCTGTAAGCGTCAGATCAGCTGAGAGCTCTACCATAATATCAACAAGCAATAATATTTGCAAATAGTAGTTGCAATGATCATTCACTGGTAGGAAACAGTTATCCCTGGCCTGGTTTGAACACAGAAAACAGCCTCTCCACTACCACTCAGGTAGCTATGGCTAGATAGATCAGTGACTGCCACTAAGTAAGACCAACTAGTCAGATGTGAGCCAGTTCTGGTCCCTCTCCTAACACAGGAGCAAATACAGCTGACCAATTTCTTACTGAAATGATGCAGAATGGCCCCAGGCTCAGACCAGCAGGTTCCCTTGCTGTGCTGCTCAGCCTGAGCCAAACTTTGAGCAAGAACTAAAAAAGCATCTCTGAGACAAAGATGTTTCTCATCTTTGCATAACAGAAGCAGTGAGAGCAGCCCAGGAGAAGGGGTGCACGAATTTCTGACAAGGCGCCAGTCTGACAGCATTCTGATGGACAGCCGCTACCACCAACAGATGGTACTAAGGGACTTCCTGGGAGCCATTCTGCAGAATCAAAGGTAGGTGGGAATCAGTTAATTATCTGCTCACTGCAGGAATAAGACAAGGTCCTTAATGTTGTTCCAGATGTGAAGTTACTGGATTAAGTATCATCTTTCAGACGCTCAGACAAAGAATAAAGCTCTTACCTGACCCCATAACCCAGCCCTTCCCTTATGTGGGCAAGTAGGGTACAGATAAGGAACAGCCTGTCCTGAGCCAGCCCACGCCACACACTCTAGCACATCACTGTGCTGTCTTCTCGCCCTCATAATTCAGTAAAATAGCAGTAGAAAAAAGAATTTCTCTCTCAATCCCAATTATGCCATCACTGCCCTGTTCTCTTCTTTCACAGGCCTCAGGACATCAACAGCAGTCAGTTAGAAGGCTTTCCCAGCACCCTAGCTAAGGTCATGTAAATATTTCTCCCTTTTTCATCTCCCCGTCCTCTGGTGAGTACCATTCCCTGGCTCAATTGTGTACGTAACACACTGCTGCTGGCACTGCTCAGGTGGTTTGAAGGCTCTCCTTCAGCAAAGCCAACTCCCCCTGCTGTCCATGAAAAAGGGTGCTTGCTGCAATTTAAATGGAAAAAACTCCCAATCAATTTTGTCAAGTACCTAAAGTCCTGTTAGTCTGAACAGACAGACCACGAGTGTTGTGAAGCCGTATGTGGATGTCTGGGAACAGACTTGCAGCAACCAAGAGCAGCCTTATAAAGCTATCCGAGACTGTGCCCAAGTGTCTAAGCTAGGCTAAAGGCAGGCAAATGCTCCCCAGGAGCAGAACCTGCCTCTAGATCCCTGGGATATTTCAGGTTTTTCCTGCACTGAATAGGAGAAGTCTGTTTTCTGTACCCCTTGCTCCTGAAAGTAGTCACCTGCAACTTGAATTATGCTCTAAATCTTGCCAGCCCTGGAGGACTGAGACGCAGCAGACAGTCCATCCTTGGGAATACCTTCACTCGTACAAATGTCAGTTGCCCTGTTTGAAGCAACCTCATCTTACTCCTCTGTCCCGTAGAAATTAAGCCTGTCCAACCCTTGCTAGCACAATATAAAGGGGTGTGGAGAGACCTGTGTGCATGCTAAACAAAAGGGGGGCTGGGGGCAGATCAGAACTTTACGTAAATCATGCCTATGATGGGATCATGCCTATGAGCTGGGAGAGCATGGCATTTCAGCATCTCTCTTGCCATGCTTGACTTGGTTACCTTTCCACAAATAAGGTCAGCCAGGAAAAGCCACCAAAGAATGAAAAAACTTCTGTGTGTGCTCACAAGTTTTTATCATAATTCTCTTTTCCTCCTGCTTCTGTCTAGGATAATTCAGAGCTCATGGATCTAACTGTACAGTAAGCCCTTCACAGCAATGAAGACATTCCCGGATGTGACCGGCTGGAAACTGATGCATACACTCCTCAGATCTGTTCAAGGGAATGCAGCTCTGATGCACTACTTAATTTACTTCAGTCTTTACAATTTAACTCCCCACGCTAAATACTGGTCTGTGTACTGAATCAGAAAAAAGATACCTCCGTGGCTTAACCTCAGGCTGCTTTACACACAAAGACTAAAACAACCAGTACACTTGTAATCCTGAGGACATATTGTCTACTAATTAAGGCTTTCAAATCATGGAGCGTAGCAAAATTTCTGCCAAGTCATTCCGTTTGAGGGCCTGATTAATAAACATGAGGCCACCAAAAGATACCTTTAGGCAACTTAGTAAATTGATTACAGCCTCCTCTAAATAGATGCTGATGGCACAAGCACACACACTGCTCAGATCAGGGCAAGGTAAGACAGGAATCCACACACCTACTACCCATTAGAAAAGCCACTGTGGGCTGCTGCTGTCTAGCTCCTTGATACAGAGCCCTGGCCAGTAAACCTGAACTCTAAAAAGCTCAGCTACTGTTACTGCTCAGCCTCAAGGTGCTCAAGCTGAAGCTACAGCTCTGCTCTGCAAGAGTTAAAGGAGATCCCTGTGCAGATTGAGCTGTCACTATGTTTTAATTTCAGTGTGCCATCCAGTGGCTCTGAACTCCACTGTGGCTAGGTTACAACTGTAAATGTTTTCAAAAAATAAGTTATTAACCCAGTGATCTCACACAGCTACTTCCTTCCCTGTCACCTCAATTCTCCTATTGTTTGTGTAGCAATTATGTCTTCAGAAATGTCAATAACAGCAGGATGGGGTCTGCTTTCCCATCATTACCAGGAAATAAAAGTTGTTCTAAATAAACCTGTCCAACAGCAGGTCAAGATGTCTCTTTGTCTGTTGAGACGTTAGTTTCTTGATTCTGGGCCCAGAATGGAAGGTGTGACTCAAAGACGGCAGTCAAGTGCATCGAGGATGACTTGGAGCTGTGCTAACAAAAGCACCAGGTCTAGTGCCAGTACCTCAAGACCAGGCTGGAAATACAGTGGCATGCAAACATATATTAAGGCCTCTGAAATCATTCCTCCTTGTACCCAGACAATTCCTTAATAGTCTGCAGTAGATACCATCTCATTTATCCACAGGTGACCATGTTTTAGGACAGCATGCTCCAGCATGCGTGGAAACGAGTTCATACTTGCACCAAATCCCTACAGATTACATTCTCCCAGTTCAGGTTTTACAGTTCTAGCACTATGAAAATATTACTAACTGCCCAGCAGGATGGGTAGCAACGAGGGGTGTTGAGGGAAATCAGTGAAGCTGTGACAGCAGCAAGTGCACTAACAGGCAATCTGTTACCCTTCTGCAGGCAGGCAGCTGATGCAGTGAGACATAAGCCATCCTTCTGCTTCACAGTACAGCTGGACAGAGAATGGGCAAAAAAAAGCCCTCAGTAGGCTTGGTTCAAAATGTGCTTGTAAACCTGTTCTGTAAAAACTAACACACTTGAAGCCATTAGGACTTATGTGCTCCAAGGAAAGGAATTACAAAAACAAATCAGTCTCTTGAAGTAGCAAGTAAACATTGTGGCAAAAAAATTAAAATTCTGTTAAGTGGCATAAAAGCTATATGCAAACACTAGATTACATAGTCCAAATAAAATCAAAAGACCTATCAAAAACCACTTTGGAAAGACCTAAGTCTGTATGATTAAACAGCTGGGTGAGTGCAGCTATTTAGAATAAAAGGGACTCCTTTGAAAGTTCAGTTTATATCAAAATGAGGAAACAATTTAACTGGGAAATAAATATAAAACCAAATAAAGCAAACCAGAAAATGTCTAAGGAATAAAAGGCCAGAGGAATAAAAACAATCTTTCCTAAAACATAGCCAAGGAGGTAGAAAATCAATAGCAACACGCAAAGCTTAGAGAAGATACACCACAGTAGCACTCCATGACTTTCTTTTTGCATCTGTGCTCTCCTTGGATAATGTGCCAGAGCTCTACAGGGAAAGTACAGGAGGATCTGTCCTAGCATGAAGTTATAACCAAAGCTGGTGAGTGAGCAGTAACAAAATATGAGGCTGAAAAAGAACTCACTAGGGTGAAAAGGCATTCCAGGGTAAAATACTACAAATAGTAGCTTAACTATTTCTTGCTTAAAACTCCTTTAGTCCCAGAGGACTTTAATGCAGCATGAGATCAGGTTTTTGAAGCAGTGCAGAGGAGGTTAAAGGAGTTCATTAAACCTCTGTGGTGTCCAGAAACAGTGAGCTAAGTGTGAACAACTGCAGTGGGGAAGAGGCAAGATGGAGTCATGTCTCAACACATGTGAAGTTCACTGGAGGATTCAGCTCCACACCCTTTATCGACAGGTTTGCTGGTTGATATAATTCTCTTGGATCTCCAAAAGACATTTGATAAAAGTTCCTTTGCCAAAAGGCCTTTAAAGAAACTAGTCTGACATGGGACAAACAGGAGCCAACACACAGATGTTAAGTTTCCCATGTGGAAGTTGCTCATCAGGAGATTTTGCCCTTTGGTTATTACTATCAGTGTGTCCTTTAATAAAGCCCAAGTCTGCTGCCTCAACACTGAAGTAATTGAGAAATTACAGCTCAAGTAACTCAAATGTGGTCACACGGCAACCAGCAGATTCCTGGCATTCAGTTTCATAGAAGAACAGAGGCAATAACCTCAATCAAACTCGTATTTGGAGTGAAAAGGTTACTTCCAGAGGCTGGAAAGAAAGTGAACCCACTCAAGGGACACACCAAACCTGCTGCGATCAGACACAACCAGACATGCCAGCACCACAGCTGGCTCCCTGCAAGGGCCAGGCCCCGAGGACTCCTCCTGCCTGAGCCCCGAGGGCCCACAGCAACTCAGCACAGCCCAGCCTGGCAGCATCCTCAAGTCAGAGAGAACAGCCATTAGCACAGGAATGCAGATGACAGCATCACACAAGGGACAGGCAGGAGTGGGAAGCGCCCCCAATAAACATGTCCCTCTGGGAAAGGACATGAAAGAACAGGAAGCTCCACATGGCAATGACTCATACACAAAATTACCCACCAGAAAAAGCTCTTTTCATTCTCATGTGAGCCCAAATTCCAATCACAGCCTCTGAGACAGCTAAAAACCAAAATTCAGGACCATTCTTTCCTCTTTATTCACAAATCATTTATGATGAGCAGAGGGCACCTGGGGAAAGGTAGAACTGTGTTTTCTTCTTCCTCTTTTTCTAAAGGAAATTCAAACATCCTGGGAGAAAAAGTGGGGAGGATCCAGGGAAGAAAGGATTTTGCAGATTCATATGAAAAGCACTCAAGCAGCATGAACACAACAATGAAAAATCAGATTTTTAAGAAAGTGTAACTGGCACCCTTTTGACTTAATACAAAAAAAAAATTTGCTTCTGCCTTCCTTCTTCTGGTCTTTCAGTTATTTATTCACTTCTGTTCTGAAGGCATTTGCTTTGTTTTTCCCCATTTCTTCCATTCTTCTGGTATTAACGTGTCCTGGAAAGAAAAATCCAAAAAATTAACTCTTCTAGGCAACAAAGCACTTCCTTGCACAGTAAAAGTACCCCCATACCCCTCATTCTCTCTCAAAGGAAGCTTGTCAGATAAGCTTTTCAAAGGAAACTTACTGGAGTGATAAAACTGGTACTGCAATGAACAGAGACTGAGTTCAAGGAGGATAGAAATGGTCAGACAAAATGAAGGTTAATTTCTGGTGCAAGAGGGATGAAAGAGCCTTGTAAAATACAGAACTGAACAAAAAAGCAGGGCTGAACGCAAACCCCCTGGGTACCTTAACCGCTCTTCTACTTTAAACAGGGCCAATCTATCCACCTGGAATCAGCTGGTCCATGTAAACACACAGATCAGATCATCTTGTCCCCAAGATGAAGTAATCTAATGCGGGCACAGCAGACCCATCTTTTTGGGGTCCTTTTCCCTTCAGGATGCCAGACACAGGCATAGCTATGGATGCTGAGCACTTGACAGTCCAGCCCTAGAAGTTGGTAACAGTACAGTCTTAACTGACATATCTGGGGCATCAGAAAACCCAGCAATAAGGAAAAATGCTTGTGACTCCACATGGCAGCAAAACCTAACTTATAGTTTGTGGATAGTAAGTTACTTGCAAGATCTTCCAGGATTACTCACAGCCCACAGGGAATTCAGGAGCTAAAATACCAGGCTGAGAAACAGAAAACACGAAAGCTGTGGAGAACACAATTGTGAGGCATTTGTTAACAGGATACTAAAAAGCTGAAAACCACTGGCCCAAAGCTATGGTAAAAAGAAGCCGCAGGGACCAGAACAGCACCAGCAAACACAGCTAGGGTGCAGCCAGCATTCACCTACTAGAACAAGCGAGAGCCATCTCCAGTTCCTCTCCAGTTACTTGTCATAGCTTGCTCGAATACCTCAAAACACGCCAGGGAGAGAAGAGATAGTAACAGGGTGCTTTTCTATGGGACACAATGCCAAATTCTCCATAGGTAATTTTCATGAAGCCATCCTCCATACTATCTGATCTGCAGACAGGAGCTTACACCACAGTGCACATCGTTTCTGCGACACAGCCACCCATGCTGGTTTTGTTTTGCACCACAAAACTGAGCTCCGTTCAATGCACTGTGTGTGTGTGTGTCTGGAGCACTGACTATGAACATGAGAGAAAGCAGATGCTCATGAAATGTACCAGTGCAGCATGTTATGATTTCAGTCCCATCACAGGACTTGTCCCAGATACTGTCTCCCTTCCCAAAAATAAAACTGCACTGACCGATAAATGAAGCCACACACACACATTCAGAATTGGGCAGCATGCAGACTGGCAGGCAGTCCGGCCTCCTATGCCACTGTGGATATAGTAAACTGGGACCTTACCTGCTCAGAATGAAAGGAAACGAAGGGCTTTGCACTGGTAAATGATAATAGAGACCTATCAGATAATTATATTGAATGGAGGGGGCTGGCTGCTGCTGCTGACTGAGCCATCATGACCATTTCAGTCTAATAGGAAGGTGAACCCTGGATTGGGTTGTGTTCTCAGCTGAATAAGGTGGTGCTGACCTGGCTCTTCTGCACACAGAGCTCTCGCCACCCCAAGCAAGGACGTAATTCAGCAGTCAGAGTGCCTGGCAGCTGAATAACCAGAATACTACAGATGGGGATGGGGACTACCAACAGCGGGATGGGAACAGCCCAGGTATCAGCCATTTTCATCACGTTCTCCTCCAGCCGGCATTACTAATAATTTATTTACAGGAACAATACTGCTTAAACTAGGTTTATTTCATCACCTGAGAGCTGCTTGGTGCCCAAGACAGCATATTCATACGTGCACATACTACCATACAGTCTTCAGGTGATTAAGGAAATCACACAAAGGCAATTCACTCTCAGAGGACACATACTGCTAATATGCAAATCCAGCTGTAGCCAAGGACATCCAAGGACTGATTTAAAGCCCAATAAGCAATGTTGGAAGGAAGCAGCTTCAGCTCAGATATCTTTTTGCACGTGAGTAATGATATGAAATGAAACAGGCAGCATGCCCAGGAAAGGCAAATTCCAGAAAGGCCCTTACTTCTAGACGAGCTGGTCACTAGAAAAACCCCCTTTTACCGCAGTGTTCTATACTTTGCCAACCTACTGCTCTGCTCTGCAGCGATCCTGCCAAAAGGAGAGAGGAAGAAAGGTTCAGAGAAGACAGGAAGGAGGAAAGCAGCCCTGCTCCAGGAACCAGAGCCAGCAACAGAAATGCAAAAAAACTAAACCAGGCCTTCTGGTAGCTTCTGTAAAAAGATGGTTTATACAATCCCCCTTCCCACCCCCGCCAGTGGTCTCCATAGTGGAACAGCAGCTTTGCCTCAAAGTGCAATCTAGTTAATTATCACTGCACTTCAACATCTAAGACAGGCTAGCAGCATGTTAACAAAAAGATGTCTTTTTGAACTTTAAAGTCATGTACAAAGGGTTTAACTTTAGCCTAAGGTAGAAGTTTTACTTTCAAATTTGCCATTGTAGTTGTGGCTTCATGTCATTTACAGCGAAAAAGCATACAGACACCCCCTGCAGTGTTTTGAAGTAAGAACCAACCACCTGCATTTATGTGCTGACAGAAGCCCTGGTTGAGCAAAGACACTTAGAGGTAAGCTTCATTGTATTTTTTCCCCAAATCTGTATCCTAGGCAATCTGTAATTAACAATGATTTTATCATTACTCTTTAAATTAAAAAGGAAATATTATTAACTGACATAACATAGCCCCATTGGCAACAAAATCCCAGTAGGAACTGTTATGCTAACAAGAGAAAGTGCCACAGTGGAGAGGGCTGGACATCCAAGGGAGCAAGGCTGAGAAAGCTGGGAGAATGGTGTGGAAAGGGTTGATTATAATAATCATCCTCCCTGCTACAGCCATGCAAGTAGAGATGTTTTAAAGACAGCAAATCAATGCAAAACCCCTGAAAATTATATTCTTGTGGTTTTTTTTTTGTTTTGTTTTTTTTTTTTTTC
>VYZW01005229.1:1389-14625 GCA_013401315.1 Balaeniceps rex
CCATCCTACTTATATAGACTTCCTATTGAAAGTTAGCTCTCCATCAAGAAAAGCATGACTTCACAATAAAACAAAGTTGCCTCCCCCCCTTTTTTTTTTAGAAAGATCAAAAGGCTCTCCAGAAAAGCCTCAACTCATCTGAAGTAGAAAAGATGACAGGACTATTTATTGCTGTTGAGGATGCAAACCCTAAGGTGTGACTGGAGATTCTATGGCTGAGCTCCAAAGTCCCATCAATTAGATATTTTTTAAACTGTGCGAGATAACAGCAGCTACTTCACAGTGCTCTCAAACTTTAAGGATCCCAATGCTCATAAGATTCAATATATATGTATGTGCCTAGCGTTTTTAGTTACCCTAGTAATTTTCTCTCCCTCCCATTCCCAGCTCTCCCACAGCATTCTCTGAAATATTTTTAACAGCATCACACTGAAGAAGCTTAAGAAAGTTTTTTCATTCTCTAAGGACTGTAGAGTTTTATCAAGTTGTGAACAAATGGCAGACTCAAAAGTTTATTTTTCAAATCAAGAAATAAAGCCAATAGTATGTTTGTCCACTAACAGAAATGCTTGTAACTCCCCGCTCAAAGGAAGAGCTGTGAGTTCTTAGCAAATTAAAGTCACCCAAACAATATTCTATTTGGACCAGGTTACAAAAATAACAAAACCAAGTCATTGAAACTCAGGCACACAAATCCAAAATACATCTTTGTTCTGACATGAAAAGAGGAAAAGATGAATGCACTTCCTTTGAAACAAGTTTCCTTGTTTCAAAAGACAAAAATATCTCATCACCAATTCCAGAGACAACCATGTAACAGTTCACACGGTACGAACCGATGTTCCCACAGTTACAGGAATCAATGACAGCAATAGCCTGATGAGCTTACACAGATGAAACCTGGAAGACTTCAGTGGCTCAGGATCCAACTAAAATGGTGCTCTAATGGTTTCCTCAGCCAAGTTATTTTCAGCACATTTCCCAGTTTTCCATCTAATAAATATTACTTTGTTTTAAACCTCTCAAACTAGTTCTGAAAATTGCTAACACTTTTTGACATGTTGAAGCCTATGTCATCATTAGATCACCAAGATATATTAATCTACTACTTATGACAATATTTTTTAAATCCCAGTCAGCAACACCAATAAAGCCATCAGAATTTGAATACTCTCTAGCGTGCAAGGAGCTATCATTTCCAAAGATCAAAATTTTACCTTCAGCTGCAGCATGAAGACTTGCAAGTTTTCAGTTAGAACCCTTCGAAGTGGTTCATTTTTTATTTCTATATGAAGTTTGTCAAAAGAGTAACTTAACTATGATGCAGAATTCCACAGACTACAACAGGGATATTTTCAATAGGAACAATGGGAAGTGAGTATTAATTTTCTACTTGTACCTTTGAAAATACTCCCCCATCCATCCCAAATAAGTTAAGTCTACTTAGTTATAAAAAGGTATTGAGGAACTGATTCTAAATTGTTTTTAATCAAATAAGTGATCAGTGTATATATTTATACTTAGAGAAAAGTTTTGATCTTCAAGACCATCCAACTGCCTTCATAAATTAAAATGCTTCAATAAATCTGAAAGATTATCACTTGCATAAGTGATACAACCAGAAGTCCAACATAGCACTGTAACTACATTGTAAAGCTCCAGATGACCAGTTCTCTTTAATCACAAAAGCAATATTCCTCCAAAAAAAAAAAAAAAAAAAATCATCTAGCTGGGGGCAAGAGGTTGTTATTTCACCCCAGTTTCAGACACTGGGTATCTGTTCTAGTAACTCAGTACTTGGATTCCTAACTATTTCACAAATCCTAACACCTACAGCCTTCACTCCAAGGACTGAAAAATCCCACCCATCACCTACAAGTCTGAAGAATCAGATATTAGTGAGAATAAAAGGCACCAGTACTGCCACACTGTGCTCTGAAGGCTGTCATTCACTTAAGTCATGGTATGTGTTTTGCTGCTTTCTGGATTCATATTATATTAATCCTGCCAATAATCATGGCATTTGCTCTGCCACCTTTCCTTTCTGTCCTGCATGCCTCCTATGATTTACTTCATGTTTACTGTTCCACATTAAGCTCCTTTTCCATCCTTTCAAGTTCCTTCCCTCTCACAAAACACCACCACAATTGATAAAAATCTTCCTACTTCAAACCTGGAAGACTAAAGATAATGCCCCAAAGCATCTCTTGCCTTACTGTCAGGACAATGCCCAGTTAAAGACAACTGTATAGTCACCAGACTGGATGTAGGCTAGGTATAATACAGTAAGGCTAATCCTTTGTAAAATATGCCACCAGAATCAAGTTAACAGACACAAATCTTTAAAGCAAACCAAAAAAAAAAAAAAGTTGTGTCTTGTTAAGAGCTGCAGCTTGACATCAACACATAAATGGAAAGAATGTAGAAGCACATATTGCATCAGTGCACAAAAAAAGGAGTCCTAAATGCGCAGGCTTTTAATGTAGATTAACACATGCCCTGTTTGTCTTCCAGAAGAGCTGGAATACGCTAATAGAATTTCAGTAAGAATAGAAATTCTTATATGCATTGTACAGAGATATATAACCCCATCTACTACATTTGTCACTTATATTTCCAGTTGCTGTAAATCAGGTTTTGTTTCCGTATCTTTTCCCCAGCCTCTATTTTCAATATTTTTTCTGCCCTGGGCAGTCACAGCAATTTCCACAGTGACAAAGAATTGGTCGTATCACCTGCATTGCTTTGATCAGCATCAGAAGAAAAGTTAAAGAAAAAACAAACTACTGCCCTCCCCTACCCCCAAACCATACACAATCTAAAGTAACAGGGTCATCTTTCACTGTAAGGTATCTTGGGACAACAGAGCGAAACCAACAGCCTTAGACTTAAGGGAAACAGAGCAGTAGTGTCAGTTCATTCCTGACTGGGGATTAAGAAAAAAAAAACACCCAAAACACAAAAAACAAACAAACAAACCCCTCAAAAAACCCATACAAAACCAAAAAAAAACCCCGCAAAAAACCAACAAACCATGTACCAGTTATAAGGAAAGATACTCTCCCCCTTCTTGTCAGGCCTGATAAAGGAATCATGCATGTGAAAGCTTGCACCATTTCGCCAACTATTTTACTCTAACAAAAGTTAGTACCTGTCACACAAAAGCCTGCTACACAAATTAGAAAATTTTATTTTCCTAAAAATAATAAACCCAGATCTTGTCTATAATAGCTGCTTTCACGCATGGAAGCTTTCTAAACAGATGCTCAGAGCTTCAAATCAGGAATAAATCCCTATTATACATCAGATTTTTAACTGAGCAGATCCTGGAAGTTTTATGCCTCCCAAAGACAATGTGCTGCCCCATATAACTGTAAGCAGAGTACACACAAAATTTCAGAAGAATTTAGCTATATAAATTTCTGAAGACTCCAATACACACCAAGTGCAATGAATATGCCTTTTTAGATAGCCTGAATGCAATGTGCAATTTCTTAAATGATCCACTTTGATTTCTACTACAACATAGTAATGTAAGTTCTTCAATAACTCAGACTTAACTAGGTTGTGTATTAAATCTTGAACTCTATAAAACTTTATTGTATTATTTTGGGTAAGATGAACCAAATCCTTCATATACAATAATGGTGGCTTTAAGAATAAATCTCAACATTAGTCTTGGATAGATATAACCAGTATCCCTGAAATTTCAGAATTATATTCCAATATTTTTTCAAACAAGAAATGAGAGTCCAAATTAAATAAAGAAATCTGTAGTTTCATGTGATAAGCTTTCATAGTTCAGAGACACATACAAGCATTGAGATATAAGTCTCAATTTTTCTATCTGGAGACTAGTAGAGCCACAGACTCCAAAACAAAAATTATCAGATAAGCAGATACTGTGTTTTTAGCACAACTGTAGTTAAATTTCATAAAACATGTCAGAGAATGTCAGGGTTGTTTTCAGTTTTGCTTATATTAATTTTTTCCTTATATTGCAGCTAGATGGTGCAGAAGAATAGCAACTTGTTAGCCAAACTCATATTTAAAGGGGTATCACAGCCTAGCAACTCTTAAAGTCTTCCCCACTAGTGGAATAAGATGACAATTTACTTATCTTTTAGTACTGGGTTACAGTAAGGTCTGAAACAAGTGTTTTGTCACTGTTCTGAGCTAACCTGTACTTTAAGGTATTACAGCTGACAGCTGCTCAAAATAGTCACTAATAATTGTCAGTTCTAAAGATGCCCATTTTAATAATTTGAGGAAGAATTCCATGTTAATGCTGAAGTCATAAATAATTCAGGCCATGTATAGATAGCTGCAAAGATCCCTGCCAGGAATTTTTCCACATCTGCCCCTGCATTACTGTGTTGCAGGAGATCAGTCACTTACTATGACTACCTTAACTTCCTTCTCCCTAGCAATTTTATTAACTGCACAGAAGTTAAGGGGCACTATAAGGCTCCATGAAATGTTGGCATTTGATATAAGAAAGAGTCCAGATTTTCTTCCAATCTCAAGCTCCTAAATTAAGGTGTACATGAAAAGTAAAGCACTCATTTACATGAGGATTTCTGTTTTAAACAGCAGTTAAGCAAGACTCATCTACAAAAGCAAGATCGAGAATTCCTAGGGACCATAACAAATATTTTTTTCAGGAACCAGGAGTTCCTCAAAGTTGGTATCAATCTCTGCCCAACTACCTGTGACAATGCAAGAAAACTTACGCATTACACATGTTACATTGTTCAAGTCATGAAAGCTCTCACACCATCACTCTTTGTACCGATGCATTCTTAGAGCGTTTCCCATTGTGCATTTGTTAGAGAAAGTGCCTGGAGAGGTGACTGTGAAAGGCAAGGAATTTATGAGCAATACGGCCACCTAAGAAATAGGCCTACAAGATTCAGAAACAAAGCTAAAGTTAGCTGATTTTCACCGCATTATTACCAATACATCTGCCGTATTAAAACTTCCATGTCACCAAGGTTACATAAGGCCTGCATACCAAGTTCATCGTGCAAACTGCTACCGCCTACAGCAGATGCAGTGGCATGTGATGCTTCTAAGTGGACACTCCCATTTCTCACCAGCAAGGACGCGCTAGCGCCGAGCACAGCTGCCTGGGAAGGGGGGCGGGACTGCACTCTGACCTGGGAGGAGGGCTGCTGGCCTTGCTGACCATCTTGAAGGCTACGAGAAAACACGGATTGCGGACACATTACCACAAAGAAGAGAAAAAGAGCTAGAAGTGAAGCAAAACAAGACTTTTTAGTTTAAAGAGGCAAACTTAAAAGAGTATAGTATTAAGAAGCCACTTGTTAGGGTTAAGATAACCCACGAGTTCCATATAACAGAATATCTGGACACTGTATCTCTAGATTACCGATGTAACTACAGTTCCTTGTCCTACTTCTTAGAAGCAGTATTGCTTTCTAACATCTCCCCTAGTCACCCCCAAGTATATTCTTATAAGTCTTAATTTGTGGGTACAAAAGCAAATTACCAGTCGTTAGTCTAATTGTAGACTAACCCGAGGTATCACCTACACACAGTAGTGACTATGCCAGTCTTCTCACGATAGTTAGGGTCCTTCTTGCTCATTGAGGTATGACTTGATCAACTGTTTATTGGCCATTTGGGGGTTTTGTGGTCACAATAACATCACCTTTCTTGCTATTAATCTGCACTCTAACTAGAAAATGTCTTCAAGCTTTGTTAGTAATCATACGCTACCACAGGCCTTGTAGATAACTGTAGGTAAACATTTGGATTCAGAATTTTTTTTTAATATATTAAGAATGTTTATAATGAATTACTAATTGGCAAAAGTTTTAAGTCTATTTTGAAGTTATTTTGACAGTACAGCAAAAAACTTTATTACTCAGTATTACTACCGCAAAGAAATTCTTCTATACCCAGACACATACCTGCACCAAAAAACAGGTTTTAAAAGTCAGCTTGGGCTTCAGAGAAATTTGTAAGCTTACAGCCATATAAGTAGACAATGCTTGAAAATGTTAGTTCTCCTCCTCACAGCAAAACTATTTTATAAAGCTGTTTAACAAAGTTAGATATTTTTAATAGCTTGTTCAATATTAAACATGGCAAAGTGTCAGAATGCATATGTTTACACTTGTATATCATATTTACTTTGCAAGATTAGTGTTTATATTATCCTTCATCTTGTGCATTTAAACAAGTTAAATGTCACAGTCATTAGCTGTGGGACGTGATGAAATTAAGAATTTTTTGTTTGGTTGGTTTGAGGGTTTTTTTTGTTTTACACAAAGACTTATATTTTAAATGCTATGGAAAATATCTTAAACACTCTCTTTTGAAAAACAATCTTTATCACCTGTTGCTTTTAACATTTCACTGTTTACAGTGTGACACTACAGTTGGCAAGTGAGGCAACTGAAAAAGTGAGATCTTAGTAAGAGTTGAGGGGTTATATCTGATGTACTTGCTTTTAACAATATTTTCTAGAACATCTACTTTTCAGTTCTTTTGTTAGAGCACCACTGGAAAACAAAACATGGATAAGAATAGGTGTGTAAGAAAAGCTCATGCAAAATAAAGCAGACATGCACACAGCTCATGACGTAGAAAACGGCAACTCATTTATCATATTCTAACATATTTTAATCTGAACTTTTTGGTGTTCTGCTGCTGTACACAAGGCTTTCAGTGAGCTACGTGGCAACAAAAGCCCTAAGAAAGCTCACAGATGTGCAAGCCTTCACTGTCTCCCTTAAGTATTATCAGCAACACCAAAAAAGTGCTAAACAATACCGCTTTTCCTTAAATAGAAGCTATGTATCAAAAGGTGTATACGAAGTTGCCCTTTCAGTGGTTATCCATATCTGTCACAATAAAAAAAAAAACAAAACAAAACAAAACATTGACATCAACAGATTGCACAGATATGCAAAAAATACATTTTCTGCCTTATTAATAATTATAAAAATAAAATTCTGCTTCAGACAGTCACTTATGTTCTCGTATCAGACACACATGCATACACCATTGACTACATAGGATGCCAATGCATACTTATGTTTAAAGTGCCCAAACCACTGTTGACATTTAGGCAGGACAAAACCAGTGGTGGTTGATTGTTTTGTGTAGGTTTTGGGGGTTTGTTTTGTTTTGGTTTTAAGTTACCAGGCAAAGTACTCTTGTGTGTAATTTAGCATCAAACCAGCAGAATTTACTAGACCAGGTTTTGCTTAAGTGTCTACCAGTGCCAAGCACACACATATATAATGCCATTGTCTCTTTTACTAAACATTCCACAGAGGAAGTGAAAAGTAATTGCAATAATGGATAGGAAATGAGAAGAAAAAAAAAAAATCAGGTTGAACTCAATAGGTTCTAAGGGAACAACCCCACGACATCCAATTTTATGCCAGAGTTAGAAGACTAGGAGACTAAAGTTTTGCTAGCAAGAACAAGAAAGAAGTAACATCAGGGCAACTAAAGATTAGTAAATCTAATACTGTTAGAAGTTTAGCATCTGAAGTCATATGGATTAGCAATATCAGGAACTAGACCAAGGCAGCTCACCACTAGCATATACATGTAATGCCAGTACAGTTGCAATGATATTTTGAAAGGATCTTGGTGGTAACTGGCTAAAAAAAAAAAAAACAACCACAACACAAAAAACAAAACCCAAAACAACTCCCATTCTCACATTTCTTCCTTACACATGATTTTTTTTTTTTTTAAATCTTTAAGGGTTTCTTATTCCAGCAAGACATAGAATTTACATTAAAATTAAGCCACCCATATAAAGGAAAGTTTTTTCAGACTATTCATCTAGAAATCAGAACAGTAATAAATACAATTTTTCAGATACATTCCACAGTTAGTAGTTCAAATGGAATTTATGTCAAACAAATATGAAAGCACTCTGGTGTTTGGTTGGACTAAGACAATTTAACTCCACTCCAGAGAGACATTTAGCATCACGAACAATGCTTTGAGCAAAGTAACCTCACTAAGTAATCAATTCTGAACATATGTTCATAATACAAGTATTTTTGATAATGTGTGTCATTATGTCTGAGAAAGTACAGAGTTTTTGGGGGTTTTATTTATTTAGAAAGGAACAAATTTAGGTAACTGGAAGATGAACAGAGGAAATACAAGGCTAGAAGATTTGTTCTACTTTTTCACCCTTGAACATCTTGTCTGATTAAAAAGTTACTTCCACCAACTTCAGTTTTCTCATGATCTCTCACTGAAGTCAAGCTTAAGCCATGGGAACCCTTAATGACTGCACTAGCATGTGAAAATGAGGCAGCTGTCAGACTCAGTCTAAAACAGACTCCTTTGTTTGCCCTACTTTCTACCTAGGAGAAAGAAAACTGTTTTCTTGCTAATGCACAGTTAAGCAGCTCTGATTAGTCTGCACAGCCTCTTATGAACCAATACACAAAACTATACTACCCTCCTCAAAAAAAAAAAAAAAAGAGAAAACACAAAAAAATATCAGAAGCAAGTGAATGCAATGGAGAGTAGAGCAAAAGTGATATAAGAATACAAAGTTTTAGCAACCCTCACTATGAAGTAGATCACTAACTTAAAGTTGAACAAGCTATGTTCAGCAAGACCAGAAGCTTAACAAAAAGTTATCCAAAATGATGCGATTACTGCTACATACTGCACTATCCAGTAAAAACACACCTAACTAGTTTCAGTCCTTGATGTGGCAGAAGTCAATCCTTCATTTGTTAGATTTTAGGTACCATTCTTGCAATCCTCCTGCCCAAGGAAAATTTACAAACTTAGTCCTTGATTATTTCAGTGGTGCCACAAAGACAGCATGTTCCTCCCCCATCCTCTATTTTAAAGTATTTTCTTTTTATTTGCTCAGTTTCTATAGCTTTTTCCAGTTAAAAAAATTACACAAGTATTCCTGAAACACAAAAGCAGACTGTTCCTGTTATTAAAAGGTAGCTTAGCATATGAAGGAATATCATTAAGAATACACAACATACACAATTATTCCTGCATATTTATCATATAACTGGAGGAAGAATTACTTTGATATGTATGGGGGAGTGTTCCTTCCTCTACAGGCAATGTTCTGCTCACCAGATTCTCCAACACTGTAGGCAACCATGGGATTGAAAGATTTAAAAAGCAAGTTTAAAGACTTATTGTGGTTGCTGCTTCTACTGTTCAATTTGACAGACCAAACAGAGTTGCTGTACGTAACATATCACCAGGCTCAGTATTGTTAACACATGGGCCAGTGAAGGTTGGGCACTCCTGGGATACATGTATATAGCACATTTTAAACATCACCAAGGCATGCCACACAATTATGATTTAATACTGAGTAATGCTGTGCATTCTATAACAAAGGCATCACTATTTCTTCCCTTTTGCTGTAAAAAGCTGTAGGATGTTCATACAATGGTTTACCTGTATTTTAGATTTAGAACCTTTGCACATACTATTTAGCTCTTTATAATGTTCTGCCATTTTGCTATTATGTTTATCTCTCACCATTTACAGACATGAAAAGTGATTACAGTACTAGTCCCTAATGCTTACTTTCTTAAATGAAAGAAAACCAAAATAAGGAGTGGCGAGTAATATTTTCTTGGGTTTTTCTCCTGGCTTGAAGGTAAAAGTTTCTAAAGTTTTTGATAAAAAACACTGAGTCTAAGTTTGTTAGCATTAGTTCATTTTGTTATCAATCTGAAATCAGCTATAACATGTTAGAGACTGGCTATCCTGATCATTTTGAAAATAGTGCCACATATACATGCACAATTCAACAAGCCCACAGTGACATGCAGTGACAGCTCAAGGAGGTTATGGTGGGGAAGGAAGTAAAAAGTGCTTTTCTGGCAACACTGGTGGGTGTGGGGAGAAGTGGTCTGCTGCATGCATGCTAAATACGGTGGAACATTTAGATACCCTACCTGAGGGGTGATCCGATGAGCAATGTAGGAGGGGTAGGGTTACTCCCTGCATTGTGCCGGCGTCGTACTGCCTGACGCCTAAATGTGCTGCGTTCACGACGAAATGTGACAGTCTCCTCGCTGGCTTGTGCTGCTGCATCAAGACAGACTTTAGGTCAAATAAGAACCCATCCTAGTTATGTACACAGTAACTTAAGACTCCTTTCTTCCCCCTGACCCTCCCCAACTTGACTTGCAACAACAAAAGTAGCTTATGCACTGACTATTCAAGTAACCTGCCTCAAGGCAAGATCACAACACACAATTATTAGTAAAAATTTGGGTGGTTAGGTGTTTGGGGGGTGGGGCATGTGTGTTCTTGAATATACTTTTTTTTTTTTTTTTTTTTTACCCTCAGATCCAAATGGCCAGGTTGCAAAAAAAGTTGGGTATCCCAAATCTCTTGCATTTACACAGGGCAGGAAGAGATAAGACTGATGTCACCCTTTATCTCATTTAATACCCTTTATCTCATTCAATAGATAATTAAAGGAGAAGCCTAAAGGACAACATAGAAAGGTTGTCTCCCACTCCTCACCATAATATTCTCTTCTCAATTTTATAATTTCTGCCAAACAGGCAGGGTTGACATTAACATCATCACACCTCCTCAGGGGACAAAACAGAGTTGCTTTTTTCTTTTTCCTCATAAGCACCAAGGGATACATGTTGCTCATTTTAGACTAGTTACACTGTGATTTGGAGGAGCAGGGGGTTGAGATTAAGTGAGAGAATAACTTCTTTGTAAGGATTGGTGTTTTTGTTATTTCAACTCCCCAAACAAAAAACAAACAAAAGGTTTGGTCCACTTATAAAGCAACACTGTAAAAAAAGTTTGTATGGACTCAAGGGACTCTAAGATTTTTTTTTTCCACAGATTACCACTCAAAATCCACCTGTGCTCCCTAAATTTCACTGTCTGAACAACTTCGGATTTCAACTGCTTTATCATGTGTCTAGAATCTCAGAATCTTCCTCCTGAACCAAGGAACCCACTAACCAATTTGAATGCAGAGCACTAGAGAGCCCAAATGAATGGGTCACAGAGAAAATAGGTTTTGGCAGGCAAGTGAAGGAAGAGAAAAAAAAACTTGACATGAAGTCAGTGCAAGAGGAGAATCACAATCTTGAAGCGGAAGTCACAACTTGGTAGCCAAGAAGTCTGTTACTAGAGTGAGAAAACCAAAGATTCTGTCAAGCCAAAAATAAAAAAAGAAAAAACACTAAGGGAGCAATGCTTTTTTATGCCAGAAAGATCACAAGCAGAGTAGTCCATGTTCACTTGTGCACATTTCAAGTTACAACATTCCTGTCAGTAAGCTTTCAAAACTTACCAGCAAAGAATCTAATGCCGGTCTACAGGGAATAGCAACCTACTACTTCTGTGTATTACTGCCGTAGCTCAAGCAATGAAGACTGCATGGAATAAGAGTCTAATTCCACCCATGAACCACACGTTATCAAGTGAATACTGTATATGAAACTTCAATCTGTAGTTTGCTTTAAAAGCTAAGAAACTACACAAAGAGATATACTTTAAGACCAACATTAAAGTTACAAGCATTTCATTACCAAAACGTCAAAAGTTAAGGACATCCTTAATTCAGTCCTTTTCTATATTTTCAGGAAAACCATGGGATTGCTCACTTTCTCCTCACTCCTCCACAACTGTTTTTGTTATTCTAAGCATCAATAGATGATGCTTCCTTTTCAGTGTATTTCAGCAAGAATTCAAAACATTTCTCTTGTGTTTTAATACACAGCTTTATGCTTTGTTTTAATACAAAGCCTAATTTCTTCAAGGATTTCTTTAGAGCTCTCATACTTGAATTACTGGGAAAGTGAAACACGCTAAACAAGACAGTATGAATCCTGACTTCTTTCTGGTGGATTAAGTTAACACATACGAGGTCAAAACTGTCCACTAGTTTTGGGTGCCAATTTGCAAAGCTCAAATTTTTCCAGTGTATACATCAGCATATAAAAACTCATATATTCACAACAGCTTCCACTGACTTCAGATGCAAAAGCAATTCCACACATTTCTGCTAATCAGGCCACAGTTAGGCACCATGAAATAAAGAACAGTGACTAGTCTTAAATGAAATGTAAACATCTTAATTACCATTAAGATGGTAAACATCAGCATTACATCTTAATTACCATTTGCAACTACTTAGCAAAAGCAGCATTCAAGTGCAATTCTTCAAGGCAGCAATACTTAACACTGACAACATCTGTTTTTCCTTTATTCAGTAAGCATCACCTTCTGCAATAACTGAAGCCCAGATTATGGAAACACTAGAGGTCCTTCGTACACAGCTCCAATTTAGCACTAAAGCAAGTCTACCTCAAGCACTGACTGAGGCAGTGTCCTGCGAGGAAAACAGATATAAACAAGTCTGAAGATAAAAAAAATTAAGTCAAAATTCGTATGTACTTGGGGATTGAATTCAAAGCTGCGCAGGCTAATAGTTATGGCATTTGCTAACTTTTTTATTATTTCACTTTAACCTTTAAAAATCAAAGTAGACTTGGTGTAGCTTTCTGCCTAATCTAACGAGGGATTCTTGATTTATCTTGAAACTTCTGTTCAGTGCACATCTTCTATATATGCTCTTCCTGAAGGTAGGTAGTGACATTCAGGATCGCTAAGCAAGTCTTAAGTTCTTTTGAAAAGACTGCAGAGCTTTTCAGCCCAACAAGCTCCAAGTCTGCTAACATATGCAATACCTCAAGAAGCTACATGTTGAAACCATGACTAAGAAAGTTAAAAAAAAAAGTGCTAGTTAAGCAGAAAGGATTATCGTTTGTTTGAAGTGTGGAAAGCCAAACTGAGCAAAGTTTGGTATTGGTAGTTTTGTTTTCGGTGTTCTTCTGTTTGTTTGGTTTTGGTTTGTTTTTTGGGTTTTTTTTAAAAACACACCTCATTTTAAAGAACACACAGGATTAAAGAAAAAAAAACCCATACCAGTATGGAAAGCTACTATGTTAATACGTATTATTTGTGTTTCTACTTGTCTTTAATGAGAAGGAGCAGTACAGCTGCTTGTGAATTCACCAGTAGAATGTAAGATAAAGCTCCTAAATTGTCCTCTATCATGCTCTGAGAGCAGTTTAATCATGAGGGAAATAGCTTTGTTTTAACATAAATAAGCTTCCTTTAATATTTACAAAGTAACATAGTGTTTCAATGTTTAGAAACAAAACTAAACAAATAAAAGTATCCCTGTAGGACAGCTTTTTT
>VYZW01005231.1:9749-21409 GCA_013401315.1 Balaeniceps rex
GGGGGGGTGCTGGCGGGCGATGTGCGGAGGGGCCCCCGGGGGCGTGTTGGGGCAGTGTACTGGGGGAGGCTGCGCGCTCGGTGGCCCAGGCGGGAGGGGGCTTGTCGAGGGGACCGGGCAGTGCAGCTGTTTTGCCTTCTGTCAGCGTCGCTGGGTGCCTGGGCGTGGAAGTGACTGCCGGCGTCAGGAGGGCTTCTTGGCTAACCGAGGGGTCCGGGCGGCCAGCTGCCCCGGGCCGGCGTCCCAGGGCTGCGCTGTCGAGGGGAGCAGCAAGCAGCTGGCACGGAGGACCTCTGGGCATCTGCTGTCATCGCTGTGAAAAACAGCTTGTTGTATTTTGCAGAGCTATGGATATCACTGGAGGAGCACCAAGATGCGTTAGAGCTTATCATGAGCAAATACAGAAAACAGATGTTACAGCTTTTGCAAGGGAGAAAAGGTGAAGATGCAGAACCAGTCTTGAAAGTTCATCAGGCTAATTCCTTGGTAAGGTGGGATGGGGACAGAAAAGGGCTCAAGACCCCTCTTCCCTGTCTCTTGCTTGCTTTCATACAACCTTTGTTTCCATTCATGGAATGTCTCTGCATCAAAATACATTTTCTGAATCTCTTGTCTCTCTTTGCTGGTATTTTTTTTCCTCTATTCCTTTTACAGCACACAGGTTGTAACAGTTATCACAGAGGACACTGAAAAGCGTAACCCTTTCACGGCCCAGGTGAAGGCTTGTTCTTTATGCACTAGATGGTAAATTCCCTGGGTTAAGCTTAATGCACGTGATTCTCTACAGTAAAATCAAAGACAAATCGGAGTTGTTATTGTTCCTGTTCAGTCATTGTAACAAAGGGAGAAGAACCTCCTAAATCTCTGTGAGCTGCAGTATGTTTAATTCTTAAGAAATCATTGCTCCCAAATGCTTTCAAATCTGGATACTCTGTGCAATGGCCAAAAAGTGTCCCTTTGTCCATGTTGGGTGCAGTGACTTCAGAACTCTAAAGTGTGGCTATTGATAACTGCTGCCTGTTTTCTGTTTAGGTGTCTAATAACAATATAACATTAAATCTCTATTTAAGGCTTATGAATTAACTTAGGCATTTGTTAAAATGCATTTTTATGGGATTAGAAAACAGCAAGCTGGTTCAACCTAGTGACATCTCATATCTTGTGTTTTTTTAATTGGAACCAGAGCCAGCCTAACTCTTTGCACATATATCTTTGCACTGGCAACTCATTAGTTCTCTGTTTTGTGGTGTTTAGGTCCTCTGAAGTTAAGTAGTGTAGCAATGCGTTGCTTCCAGTGCTTGCTTAGGTGCATGAATTGCTCTGCTTATCAAGACTTAACATTTGAACAAAAGTTCTTACATTATTCTCTGTCACTGCTTTTGCTCTATTTTAATGGCATGGAAATGCAAAGCTGAAGAGGCTCTGGCGGAACCTTTGATGGAATGTACCTAGACTATCTCAATATCTAGGCAAAATCTTATGTACTTCAGATTAAGTCCATGAGTTTTTTTCCTGACCACCACTTGGAGAATAGTAACAACCTTTAAATATCTCTTATGAAGAGCTATATTCTTATTATAGCCATCTTTCTGTTTAGAAAAAAAATCATTCTTTCTTCCCAGGTTAAGTTATGTAAGTCTTTCTTGTTCCTCCAGCTCTCTTCTAGATGCTTTAATTTGTTTACATATTTTCTGAGTAATGGAATTCAAAACTGAATCTCTGCTCTGGTGATACATTTATCTTCCAGAGGCAGTGGAATAACTACTGACACTTAGAGAAAAGAAACTCCACTCTATAACATTATCCCCCAAATATATATAAAACCCATTATATATAATATATATATATAACATTAACATTATTCCTCAAAGTGCTTATATTTTTATGTTATGCTAAAATGCCTTAAAAGCTTCCAAATTCTTGTCTTGCTACTTCTTGCCAATTACTGAAGTTTTTGTGTTTGCACATTTGAGTTCCTCCCTAAATACCATATTTTGAAATGGAATGCTCTTCAAACAGGAACCATTGCTACATTACCTGTCGGAATTTTTCAGTGTTCATTATATGTGCATTTCTGAGCTTCACTGAAATACATCTTTCAAAGGATTAGAGCTGTATGTAGACAGGTTCTGTAAAAACTGCCTCAGGAGGCTCTGGTCTTACTTATTTTGGTTTCCTTGCTTGGCTTCCTTCTAAATGAGGATGTACACACTGTTATTTAGTCTTGAAATCTCATTTGCTTTTATATTTGGTGTTCTTATAAATTCAGAGTCAGGCTTTTCTAATAAAGCGGTATAAAATTTGCTCTGTACTCATCATACTCACATGAACCCAAATCTGTTGTCTCAGTCCACGTCACATTTGAAATTATTTCCATCTTAGTAAGTAAGGGTGCCTTATGTTGCTGATGGATGTAATTCTATTCACTGTTTTCATTGATGACTCATGATAATGGACAATAAGGTACATGTTTTCATCTTTAAATATCATACAAGTTAGAAAGGATTGCAAGTGCTTGGGAGGAAAGGGTTAACGTTCAAAACAGGAAAATAATCCAAAATCAAGAAAATGAAAGTAACTGATTTAGAAGGGATAAATTATACTGCTGCTTTTGCCTGAACATATTGAATATACTACTTTTATGTCTTTCAGGAAATTGAAAGTCAAATAGACAGAATATGTGAGATGGGAGAGGTGATGAGAAAAGCTATTCAAGTCGATGATGATCAGTTCTTTAAAGTTCAGGAGAAGCTAGCTCAGTTGGAGGTAAGAACAGATACAATTGCTAAGGATAGATCAAGCTTTGGGAGTCTCTAGACTTACTGTGGACTTTTTAACATTTGTATGTGTCAAGGATTTATAACAGTCAAAAATTTGGGGGTGGGGTCAGGAAATGCAGAACATGATCTGTTTATTTTCAAGTTGTTGATGTTTGTATTCTATATATGAAGCCAGAAGCAAAAGACAAGCTTTAAATGATGTGGTTCTCCTCTTGCGAGCACTGTATTAATGCTTATGTTACAAAATCAGTGATTTATTTAGCTGTGAAGGAGTGGGGCTATTTAAACATTAGCATCCTTTAATTGTGAATTAGCTCATTTCTATTTCAGCAAAAATATTGATTTTGCAGCTTGAAAACAAAGAGCTGCGTGAACTATTGTCAATCAGCAAAGAGTCTTTTGAGGTGGGGAGAGAAGATCTGCCTGACTGTGAAGCTTAGGTCACAAAATAACCTTATCTCCAAATCTTGACTTCAGAGACTATTATGAAACTACCCTACAAGGATGGGTTTTGATTTGTTCTTTCAGGTGTTTCCTTGTATGTTTGTTTTATCTTTCAAAATGTGTGGGCGGTTTTCTCTGCATTTTTCTGAAATTACATACTCTTGATGGCAAAGGCTTGCATGCTGCTCCGTCTTAGTAATTGCAGCATACAGATGCTTACCAATGAAGTATTTATGATGTGTACTCCCTTGTAATAGTTTATTTCCTCTCCAGTTTGTTATTTTTATGAACTTTAGTTAATAATTCTGACTGTGCAGATGGCACTTAAATCCACCTTGTCAGTAGCTAGAGAACATTATACAGGTTGTGATTATTTTATTTGATAGAAGGAATAAGAGATTATTCAAAAACTAAATTGTTTTTATTTAAAAAACTAAATTGTTTTTTACCTACTAAATGTGTAGGTACACATTTTGCTCTGCCTGCACAAAGCAGGCGCACAGAACTTTGGTTTTGCTTTGAAGAGCTAACACTCGGTATTTCGCTGGGTTAACATTGTTGCTTGGACAGCTGCTTAGAAGCAGATCAAGAGAACAGCAGATAGCCAATAGAGCACTTTAAGTAGTAACTCGTATAAGGAGCATACTTTACCTTGATTTAGGGGTGAAGATCAGAGTGAATGACACCTGTGTGTTTTTGAAGGACATTGTGTATCTGACTAATTTTTTTTTATGGGTAGACCTGTTCCGGCTTTACCAGTGCTCCAAGGTATGTGGATACTGGCTAGCTCTGATCTGAAGGCAGTGCACTCAAACCCCACACAGAACACAGCACTTTCAGATCAAAGCTCTTTGGCCTCCCACCACTTTGGACTGCAGGAAGAGTGAGCTGAGGTCTGCCTCAAAACTAAACCAAAACCAACCATGTAGACATGTTTTTAATGTTACATCACAGGTAAGTCTAGTGACAGATGTTACGTAGTTATTGCAGAATCCTATGTTGAGTGAAATTAGTTGCAGTGTTGTAGGAATTTATGAATATTGTGATATTTTAATGACATTTTTGTATAAAGATTTCTGTCTTTCTTACCTGTGATCAAAGAATAATCATCTAAGAACAATAAACATCTCATTTCCAGTATTAGTTTAAACTTTTATGCCACTCCTTCCCAAGTGAGAATTTTGATAGATGCAGAAGGTGATTTACATTCCTGTGCTTATTAAGAGACGTTTTCTTGCAGCCATTTGGAATATCCAGCAAGATTGTTTGGTAGATATAGGGGATTTCTGTACAGGAATATTCTTGTATACAATCCTTTTCTTTTAGAAATTGTTTAAGAGGGAATTAAAAAAAAACAAAACATAACAAAAAACAAACAACAGTGGGCAGTATTTTCTCAAGTGTATTCTGTTTTGTGAATCCTGGGGATAATTCCGTCTGTTCTGCATGTACCCAAGCCTTTTGCACCCCCTCTGATTTTTACCTTGCGTGAATGAAATACTACAATGACCAAAACCATTGCATTTTATCTCTTTTAAATGAACATCATCTGAAATGCCTGTGATGATGCCTTTTTACCTTCATTATCCTAGTGTAGGTTAACATTCCTCTAATTGGCTAGTTGCTGTGCAGCCTGAAAAAATGGAAACTAAATAGCAGTTGCTTTGAGTAATGAGTTTATTATTGATTAGTAGTGGGCCATAATTAGCAGTGGCAGTTTAAACGTGTTCCATTTGCTGCTGTCCTATTCTGGATCTGTAAGTATGGAATCTGTAAGTGTCCAATTGTATACGATTCTTATGGGCTGCTGGGCATTTTCAGAAGAACTTGCTCAGCTCACGTTGAAAACTGGATTCAAGCTCCAGGACTGAAAACTCTACTCTGCCCGTCCTTGAAATCCAGACGCAAAGCGTTTCCCTCTGTTACTTCAACTCGGGGTGGACTTAACTGAGAGCAATGCATATCTCCGTTCCTGGAGCACCTGCGTTCCCTGTATCGAGGTTTCGGCGGCAGGGAGCAGGCCTCCCGGGAGCACGGAGCCTGCCCGCGCGTAGCACCGGCAGGGCAGCCGGTCCCCTGCACCTCGGCAGCCGAGCAAGCGAGGTGCTGGCAGCAGCGGCAGCTCCGCGCCCTCATCCGCCCGTGGGGCCGCTCTCAGCAGCGTGCCCCGAGGGCGGCGCCCGGCCGCGGGGGCGGGGGGCCGCGCTACTGAAGCCGCTGTGCGGCCGCGGTCTTGCTCCGTCTTCCCGGGCCCTGGCGGAGTAGGGCGGCACGGGAGGATGCTACGGCTCCCCGCAGGCGAGAGGAGGCGCTGCGGCCCGCATCGAAACCGCCGCGCCACCGGCCGGGCGCCAGGTGCGCATGCGCAGCGCGCAGCCGCTGGTCTCCTCTCGGCGCAGGCGCGGCTCCGCCCCGGCGCTCTCGCGAGAGGCCGGGATTTATTCCTACGTGCTGTGCCGTGCTGCTCATGGCGGCGCTGGAGCGGGGGCGCTGAGCTGTTGGGGTGAGTACGAGTCGCGGCAGGCTTAGGCGGCTCCCGTCGCTGCCCAGGCGGCGCCCGCGCAAGTGAGGGGATGCTGGGGCCCCCGAGAGTCGGCGAAAGAGGCAGAGGGCGCCTCTCGGTCCGCCTGCCGTTTATCTCTTGTCGCAGCGGTCTCGGCGGGGTAGAGGTGCCCGGAACCTCCCGTCGGCTGCGCAGAGTGCGGTGACTGCGGGGGGGGGGGAGGGGGGGGAAGGGGCGCGCGGGCACCTGCCTCGTAGGCCGCCGCTCTTGGGTATGGAGTGCCGGGGGTTGCTGGGCCGTGGCGGCGTGCGCACTACGCTTCCCGGCATCCTGCGGGCATACGCCCTGCCGCCGGGGCTCTTGGGGGTTGGAGTTCCCCCTGACTGCGTAGGCGGGGCCACAGCGACGCTGGGACTCGCTTTCCCGGCGCTCTGCGCGGCCCAGCGGGCTGCGGGGCTTGTNCCGCGGCTCCCGACGTGCCGCGCGCGCAGCCCCACCCGCCGCGGAGGCTAGGCCCCCGTCCCTTTGTGTGTGGGGGAGCGGCCGCCATCGCCCCCCTTTGTGTGTGGGGAGGGTGGTGGGGCGGCCACTCCCTCTGCCGCGCCTGCCCTTCCCCTGGGCCGGGAAGTGGTGGCGCCCGGTGCGACCCCTTTTCGGCCTTTGCGCTGTCATAGCGTAGGCTGCGGCCGGCGTGGTGGCCGCCTCCCGCACACGGCAGCCCCCGCTCGGCGCACTGCTGGCTGGGGCTTCTGGCACCGCCCCTCGGCGGGGCCCGCGACTCCGCTCCGCGGCCACCATCTTGCTGCAGCGCAGGGAACAGGGCCGCCGGGAGGGCCGCGCCGGGCGCTCGAAGCTTGCTGTGCTGCAGGCCCCTCCTGAAGGCCTGCGACGAGTCTCTATCGGTCTGGGTCCAATTTTCTGTTGTCTGGATTAATAACAAGCACAGGGCTCTTCCCCAAACTCCAGGCCCACTAAAAGAAAACAGATTTTTGTTTTTGCGATTTTTTTTTTTTTAATGATTCGGTATGAATATATGCCTTTACAGCTGTCCTTGGAAGCTCTTTAACTTTCCCCCACCCCCAGATGTATTTTTTTGACGTAAAAGTGACTTCACTAATCGAGTGAATGTTAGTAGCTGATCTCATAGCTGCCATGTGTTGGTTGGGGTGCTCAAGAGCTAGTGTTCAGTGCTGCTTTCCGATATTCATCTGAAAAGATAAGGAACAGCTTTGTCTCCAAGTATTATCTAATAGCTGTGTTGTGCATGCATACTGAAAATATAAAGTTCTATCTTTATTAAATTTTATCTTAGTTGTGTAAGAGGTGGCTATTTCTAGAAGCACATGTTCTAATCCAGTAAAATATGTGTTCTTGCAGTTACCTCTCTTTGTGAAGAAAATGGTAAACAAAACAGTGTTTGTAATCTGGCAGGTTCTACTGTTACGCTGTATAGATGGTTTCTAGCTGTGAACAGCTTTATACGACTTACTGTCATTTAGCAAAATCTGCACCTGAAAGACTTCAAGAACAGGACTTGTACAGCTCTTCCCTGTCTTTGCATTAATCCTTTCAGCTGTAAATATACAAATGCAGAACCCAGTGTGGCTTGGGGGCTGGGCAGCTGCTTAGGGTGTTTACCATTTGGAGGAGTATTTATAGTAGCTGAATTAAAAAGTAAAGAATTTGAGGCAGACACGCACAGTAAGATTTTTTTTTTTCCTTGAGTTATGCTTGTTTGACAACCCCATTTTTTTTAATAAGTGTAGTAAACGAATCTTGTTGTCAAATCGAACCAGCTTTTNTGCAACAAGAAAGAATGAGACTATATCTGTTCTCTGCTATTTCCAAAATAAATACTCTGGAAACTGCAGCAAATAAAACTCCCAATACTGTATTTTAAGATGTATATTGACTGTTTNTCTGCACCTGAAAGACTTCAAGAACAGGACTTGTACAGCTCTTCCCTGTCTTTGCATTAATCCTTTCAGCTGTAAATATACAAATGCAGAACCCAGTGTGGCTTGGGGGCTGGGCAGCTGCTTAGGGTGTTTACCATTTGGAGGAGTATTTATAGTAGCTGAATTAAAAAGTAAAGAATTTGAGGCAGACACGCACAGTAAGATTTTTTTTTTTCCTTGAGTTATGCTTGTTTGACAACCCCATTTTTTTTAATAAGTGTAGTAAACGAATCTTGTTGTCAAATCGAACCAGCTTTTAAGGGAAAAGCTTATGCCTTATTCTGTTACCTGACAAAATTAGATTTAGTCACCTTTGGGCAGAAGAGGTGTTTTGATTATTCTATGAAAATGTAATATATTCTATGCCCAGAAAAATGAGAAGTGTAATGAGATACACAAGTTACAGCTCTAGTAGAGCTCTAATAATATTAGTCTAATCAGATGAGAAATAAGTACATGAATAAGAAGATTCTAAGCATCTCTGCGCAGTTACTGTGATACAGTATATGCGTGCTTCATTCCTCCTGAACTTGGTTGCGGGGGATGCTCATTTGAGATCTGAAATGCTGTCCAAAAAATAATACTATCCTGAAAGAGATTGTGGTAACAGTTGCCTGAATCTAATATGGAGGTATGTGAAAAGTCTAGCGATCCTGTTATTTTTGCAATAGCTTTGTGTCTTCTGACTTATATTTTTTTTATAGTTGAATCTGTCACTGGAAACCTTTCATACCAGGTACTGGTTTGTACTGCCCTCATCCAGTTTCTTATTTAGTCTCATTCATGTATGTGTAATGGTCTTACAAGAAAACTTATTTCAGTCTAAAGTTTTTCAGAGTGGTGACTAAAGGAAGGTCCTTCATCTGGAGGAGAGGTCATTGAAATATGAACTTCTGTGAAAACTGGGTGATGAGTTTGCATACCGCCATTGTGTGCTTTTGGGGTTTAGAGTTCTTATTTGTAATAGCTGACTGCAGTCAGCATTTTCACTGTGATGGGCGTTAGATGTCTTTGCGTTCATGTTTCAGTCACTTAAGTTGGCTCTTTCAAGTTCACTGAAGGGAATTCAAAGCTAAATGTAAATTGTGAAATTCACTTTCCCACTAGAGTGGAGAAATAGTCTTTGTCCGTATTTTGCTCGTTTGGTGTGGGACTTGCAGAAGAGTTGTGCTCTGATGCTTCATAACTTTAGACTACTGCCTAACTAATAAACTGCTAGTTTATCCATAGATTCATAGCTGTGTTGCTTCTTAGCAGCTTTTGTCCACAAAAAATCTCCTCCGCTTTTTCTTCCTATATCTACTGAGTAAGCAACAAACTCAAATCAAAACTTGATTTTATTTCTTATCAAAAAAAGCTGCTTTTTCTATAAGGTTTCAGTTTTATATTGTAGGTGGCAGTTTATCTAAACTGCTTTCTCATGAAAACGCAAAGTGGTACTGGAAAACTTTAGGAGAGAATTATTATCTAGTTACTGTTGCAGAGAGGTTTCTCTGTTATGTTATCTACACAGATATTATCTCTATGTAATCAAATTTCTGCAAACACTGTTTTAAGGAGTCCAGAGAGTGGCTCTGCAATTCTTTTACGTGCTATGCCAGGGTGCATATGGTCTGTGTAGAACAGGCATATGGCATCTGTACATATAATTGAGAAGTTTTTTTATTTTTATACAAAGCTAAAGGTGCTTCAGGTATTGCTAGTACTTGACTTACCTTTTGGAACAAAAATTATCAGGAAATTCTAATTCCCCCCCCGCCATTGCTACTCTGAAGGTCTGTGAAAGCACTTATTAATTAAATTATGAGACAGCACCCATGTAAAGTTATTGATAGGAGGACTAAGACTTGCATTAAATGATGCTGCTATTCATCAAAATGGAGTTGCTGTTTTAATTGTACAAACTGGGACCTTTCCTGAAATGCCTAACTGCGTCTGAAGAGTTTAAAATTGAAAATACCATATCACTGGCTTGGAGGTAGAGTTTTTTGGAAAACAGAACTGCAAATGGGAATGCCAAATATATCTGTAAAACAGTCTTTCCTAGCATGATAAAACCTACAGTATTAAGGTAGAGGAAACGCATCTGTTTGTAGGAACACCTAGGACTGATGTATAATTTCTTTTAAAGTGAAGTCTTTTTCCTTTCTCCAGTATGAAGTGGAACAGAACAGAATTTACCACCTGAAACTGCTGCTTCAAGTTCAGATCAGGAAAAGAATATACCACATCGTAACAACAACTCAAGACCAAAGAAGAGGAAACTTACACTGATGATACAAGGCTTGATCTGAAACAAGAAGTTTGTGCCTACTCAACAGCTTCAAAAGAGCACGTCCCAACGCTGCTAGTAGTCTTCGTTCTCTCCAGTGCTGTGTTGAAACTGCCCAAGGCAGCAGCACTTGTATTCTCTACTAGCTTGATAGATCACGATCTCTTGCTATCTTCTCTCTCTCTCTCTCTCTCTCCCCCCCCGCCCCATCTTTATCCTTAGAAACTTGTGCTGAAACAGAAGAATCGGCTAATACTACTGAAAGTGCAATATTTGAATATCACTGCGAGGTTGGTGTATGTGTTATATAAAGAGTTATATCTATTTCTAAACTTACTAGGAAACAAGGTGTCAACAGAGGGGTGTGGCTTTTGTTAGGGTTTTTTAGCAGTTCTTTGCTGTAATGTTGGTTTAGTGGTAGTATGACAAATTAATACTACCTGCAATATGCTTCTATTTAACGATACTTATAACCCTAGAGAGCTGGTTATTAATGTTTCTCTCTTCTAGTAACGGTAGTGTTGTGGTTCCAATCCTCCNTTACTGCACAGGTTTGTTTTTTTTTCTTTGAGTACTTGTATTGGTGGGGTTCATAGTTCTTATTCTTGTAAACTGACAGGTCAGCTGTGTTAAAAGTCAACTGTTGGGAGTGAACTGTTGGCAGTGGACAGCACAGTCAGGTAGTCGTTGTGGTCCAGTATATAACCATTATATTGTAGGTCCAAACAAGTTTTGTTTGTACATTAATAGGTTGTAGCCTATTACCAGAAGTTTCTTAAAGTTTTGTGATGGTACTCCTGGTGATATGTATAAATGAATGTTGTGTTTGATTTTTTGTTACGCTCTGTTATAACATTATGTTTGAACAGGTGTAGGAATATGACAAGCATCTGGAAAGAATGCTGATATTATCATGTATCTTTCTCTCTACAGCAAATTTTAGTGCCACCCTGAGGAGTGTATCTTTTTTTGAACTTAAGTTGGCAGGCTTTAGATGATTGATGATGAGTTCTTTGTGCTATACTATTAATACTCCTTTAAACTCAAACTGTTCAAATGCTATCATGCAATGGTAGTCTTTGAGCCAGAGATTACAGCAGTGTGGTTTTCTAAACCTAAGATAGGCTATTCTGAACTTGATTTTTAGGTATCTGGTGTACCTTTAGTAGTATTCTGTTACTTAATGTCTGTGGCAGGGGTGTATGTGTGTTTGTGTACTTACCTTGTATCAGAGATGTGAAGTGGCCATTTTGTAAATGACTCACAAAAAGCATTTGTCACACTGATTTGAGCTTTCAGAATGGGTTAATGGTCTTGCCTATTATTTTCCTGAATAATACATCATCTTCCCTTCCTTCAGCCACCCTACTTGCAGGACCAATTTATTTTTGAAAAGTATTTCAAACTCTAGGATGGCTTAAAGTCAAACACTTCAGCTGTTGCCTTCCCAAAGGGGCATCTTCTTGTGTATGGCATGTCCTAGGGGTTGCCTTCCTCAAAAGATGTGGGTTCATATGTTGGAGTGATGCTCTTTGATTGCTTTTAAACTGATTTCCAAACAGCATAATAAGACATGCTGTAACTATACCTTTAAATACATTGAGTAACTCGATATCTGTAAGAAGCATGACCATTTTACAAGTTGCTCAGATGTCTTTTATCTCCACTAAACATATTGCTGACTAATTTTGAATCTCTTCTGC
>VYZW01005254.1:2668-14033 GCA_013401315.1 Balaeniceps rex
CCATTTATTATTGTCATCTTCAATACTGTACGTCTAAGGTACATTCAAATAGTACACTTGGTTGTTCCTGAATTTCTTGAAGCTTAATAACGTGGCACACTTGTGTCACTTACACTTTTCAGACATTAAAGATGTTTCTACATTTTGCTGTTGAACTAGGTCTCTAAGTGTGCTGTTTCTAAGCCATCCAATCACCTTGAAGAAACATGCACTAGCATGCCACATATTATTACTGGCTCTCATCAGCATACCAACTTTTACTTTTGAAACAGCTATTCAAAGATGTCATTTGTGAGCATCAGGGCACTGTAGAAAGACTTACAATGGGGAAATAGAAAATACAGTCTTACAAAGCTAATCAACTTCCCTTTGGTGGCTTTTTCATATTATTTTACTCAGTAAGGTTTTAGTGTGTTTATCCATTTTTGTAGACTGGCTCATCCAAATGTTTTTGTAACTTCTTGAACATGTCAAAGGTCCTCTGTGGGAATTCTGTGGGAAAGATGTAGAATGACCTGCCCATGAGGAACAAGGAAAACATCACAGCATGAGAGAGTGTGGAAGTTAAAATGAAATATTTTCAACTCTGCCTGTGAAGCTTTAAAAACACTGCAATAGGAATTCTGTGTTCACAGAGTAGTTGCATTTCTACATTCAGATTCTAGTTCAAAAATTTCACTTCAATATTACTAGGTAGTCAACAGTTTAAAAATGTATTATGGTATGAAAAAATAAAAGGACATGCAAGGCTGTTTCCATTTACACATTTTTCACTACAAACTTATATAAGAAAATTATCTCTCTTCAGGCTTCTGTTGGCTGGGAAAATTTACTGTCAGACAGCCATGTGGAATCTCCAATGACAATCTTTTGCAATTTGTCATATGAAAACCTGNACATTATGTGACAAGCTGACAAAACTGTCACCAATCATTGGCCTCAACCATGAAGAAAATAGAGATGTGAAGATCCTGAGAGATTCACTACTTGCTTCAATTCTTCCTATACCAACAGAATGAATCAGTTTTTGACATGTTATAGTACCTGAACTGCCAAATGCTAACAACAACATAAACCACTTAAAGTTAGGTTCTGCTTTCCAAGGTTGGTACAAGAGTTGTTCTGTGAGTTGCTCTCTGAGAAGAGTGGCATGAGGTAGTAAGTACTTCAAAACAAAACAAAACAAAGAAACACCTCAATTTAATTAAAACTAAAGATGTGTTTGAGTATGTTTCTGGTAGTCCACCAGATTACCAGAAGTAATTTTTGAGCAGCAATCAGTTAAAATCAGGAAGGCTGATTGACAGATTTGCCACAACTCTAAATGCATTTGATGGGAAATGTAGGTCCTTAACTTTCATAATACCTAAGCTTGGAAGAAAAGGTAATTTATACAACTAAAGATGTACTGTAAATAGATTATTTTTCCTCCTAGGTAAATGGCACTGTGGTAATCTCTGTGGTAATTACACAGCTATAGAAGTAAAATGTTAAAAACCTCATGTGATTCATGCAGCTTTTCAGATAAACATTAACTCCTGCCTAGTAAACTTCACAGATCCCAGTCTGTGGCCTGGAATACATGCCAAAACAGCTAATGGTGCAGTCTGTCATAACGAGGGGAATGTTTTTAAGAAATGAAGAAGAGTTTCTCAGGGACTCTAGTAGCCCCATGACGATGCAAACTGTACAGCTTTTCCATGAAACTCCATGGAGACACTACACATGCTACATCAGGTAGTGCCAGCTGCTACTGTGCACTAGAAATTTCATGACCTCCTGTTCCTCTGAAGTAAACAGTCTCCTCAGGTTCTCCATTTCCTTTCAGTGAGTTTCTCATAATATCCTTTATTTCATTTACTGTTAAAAGCCACACACAAGAGCTTTAACTCCAGTGTTCCAGTTTAGCCAAAATTCATGGTTATTTATGCATTTGAAGAGAGCATGTACACCATTCTTCAGTTAGACCTTAACTTACCTAAACTTCTGGTTTTGTCATGGGGGAAAAAAAATATAGATTGTCTTACCAATACCAGCTTGTCTCCTGCTTTTAAAACACTATCATGTTCATTATTCTGTACACAAAATGCTTATATTTCCTCACTAGCATGCACTGCTCAAAAGATTCTTTTCTCATCTATTTCAGTTCTCATTTATGCAGACTGCAATGACAACAGGAAAAGATACAAGAGGCAAATTCATTTGTTCAAATTCGTTCTATCAACAGACCACGAATTACTGACATATTACATACTCAATATTGTGAAAACAATTCCAGTCACATTCTATATGTCTCTTCAGTTATTCCTTATAGAAAAATGAACTAATAGAAGCACTTATTTCTTAAAAAAATTATAATGTCAATTCAGAAAAACTACAGTACCCTTTTTGAAGGACATTGAGTTCACCTATAACCTGTAACACACAACCCATCCACCATAAACAAGCAAGCCTGAATTTGACAGGTAATTCTTTTGCTACCACTTCAAGAAAAGTCCATAGATAGGATTTATCTCACCTAATTTCCGATGTGTACAGTGTACATGTCTACATCTGAGCTAATCTCCCCAGGATCCCTTTATTGGCAATGGATTCAGCAGAAAAAGACTCCCTGGGGCACTATTCCTCTGTCCTGTATTAGAAATCTACTATACACTCAGAAGAATCATACTCAAGGAATGTTGAGTTTCAATTCATTGATTAAAGAGATAGCAAAGGGTGCCTGGCACAATAGTAGGTTGTATTAATTCTATCCTGTATATATGCACAGGAGAAACCCATCCTGGACAAGATCTATAAAAGGAATGAATAATTTAGGATGCATCTATTTTGGGGGTTTGGTCAGAAGATCTGGATCAGGGCTAAGTGCCAAGGAGGTTTAGTGCTCATTGCCTGATGACCTAGCTTCTTGAAAACAGATTTCCAAAGCTTGAGAGGACAAGGTCCTGAGCAAGCTGGTTGACCCTGCTTTGAGCAAGGATGTGAAGCAGATGCGATGCAGGGAGCACTTTGAACCAAAACTATTCCATGACTCTGTGAAAGGTCCCAGGTCTGGATCCACCAAACTGAATGTCCAAAAATGATCTGTCTCTTCTGGAAACCATTCTCTGCAACTCTTGCTTGCTGTGAAAGTGTTGTTCTATATCTTGATCTCTTTAGAAATGGGTCTTGAATAAAAAAAAAAAGAATCTTGCCTAATATCATAATGAAAATGTGGAAGTCCTGCTAAATATATTGGAGGTTCCACATGAAGATGACCCTCAGATCCAATCTCTGCCTTCTACGCCGCATCGTAAAACAACAGACAGTCTTTGCTAGTGGTATCTGATTCTGTATTTTAATTTAAATACAGATCACTTTTTTTCTTTCTTTTAATAAAAGAAAGTTTCAGGAGGCAAAAACTTGGGAAAAAAAAAGGAAAAAAAGAATGACTGTTTCTTTCCTTATGGGAAACCTTTTAATAACTCAGCTAGACTCAAGATCTTTATGAAATATGGACCTTTCACACTCAGGATAAAAACCATAATACTTACTCCTTACTTGTGAGGTATACTAATAGTAGATTCAGCATGACACGGTGGTTGTTAAGGCCCTGAAGAGCTGTGCTATAAATGTCAGGAACTGTTGTCGGAGAGTTAAAGGCTTGTTTCATACAGGCTATGTAACTGTATCTTCATTTCTGTCATGTAGAGGTCCAAACATACATTCACTTGTTCATATATAGTAAAGAAGAACTGAAATATGCCTATTAATATATGCATTAAGAGTATTAATACTGGATATGTATGAAATATAACTTTATTAACCTTGGCACCAGTGCCTCATCACCCTCAAATAATATTTATGTACTTACCCTGTTTATTTTGCTATCTAAAAACCACATAGAAAATAGAAGAAAAAAAAATTAAAATAGAAAGACAACAACAAAGTACCAGCAAAAAAATAATGTCCTTAAAGGATCATTTGCACTAGTGATGGTGTTCCCAGATGCTTTCAGAAAGACATGCTCATGGCTATTATATTTACAATTCCACTGAGCTGCTACAAGGAAATATAGTATGTCACCACTTTTCCTGAAATCTAGTATTGTAGCCGATAGTGGGTCAATGCGCTCACACAGCTAATTCATTATAAAATAAGGCTAAAATTAATATTATGCAAATAAGCTTACTAGCCCATGTTAAATTACAGCTACGCTATGTTGCACAGTAAACCACTCTATAGTGACTTGCTATGGACTTTTTATTTATTTCCAGTTCTTATGGTAAACCAAAACTAAGCAGAAATAATTCACCGCATAGACATTTCAATGAAATTGAACTATTCATTTTCAAGGATCAAAACCTGCTTTTCAGTACTACAGGACAGAGATTAGCTTTATTCTAGAGAGCTAAAATGAAGTCATATTATCTAAAGCCCTTGGATTACCTGCATTTAAATTTCTCATCACAGGTCTTTAAAATGTCTTGTTAGCAAATCATGCAATTATATTGAACATCCAAGTATCTTCTATTGAAATGCATATAGATTGACTTTTGCTTTAAAGTGAAAATATAAGCAAGCAAGTCCACTGCAGCGAAACATGTTAAAACTAATGAGGCGTTATGCCCATTCTCTGAGTTAAACTTGATTCTGCTCTGAGACAAACTTCATTCAAATCAAAGAATAGTCATAAGTCTTTTTTAAGGTTCAGAATTTGTCTCTGAACCAGGTATTTTTTTGTTTGTTTCTCAGAAAGCCCTAACAATCTTTAAAATGTCATACACAATTTTTGCAATATGCCAAAACTCCCGCTGAAGTTAAATATTTCTGGTTGTGGACAAAAGATAGAACAAAAAGAAAGATAGACAAAAACTTTTGGTTTTGTTCTTTCCTGAAAATGAAAGCAAAAAAATAGTTGGGGTTCGGGGGTATTGCTGATCTTGTCAGATTCTGAAAAATTTTGAATAAAAGAAAGAGTAAACTTTCCCTCTCCCATCTTTTTTTCTTACTTTTAGGTTTTAGAACTCTAGCCAATGCCATATGCTTTCTTTTTCTGCTCTTTACTTCCCATTACTTTGTGAAAATACATTATAATCATGTTAATCCTATTATTCCCAGACTCTCAAGGAAATATACTTTCTGTGTGTTCACTGAGGAATTTCTTATCTTAGCGTGGGGATTGAGCCACTGGAGAAGAAGGTTGTTTACAGACTATACTCTCATGTTTGAGGACATTATGGTTGCTATGTGACTGTTTTCTTACAGAGCTGTAAAATCTATTGAACTATGTTCTCTGCTCAGGCATGCTCATGAAGGAAAATCAATATACATCATTGAAATAAAAAGTAAGTGAAGACCAAATTTAGTCAGTATGCTTTAATCACGGAAAGAGTTAAGACTCAGTAGAACAATTTTTTCTTATTAGACAATTTTTTCTTATAGTACAGGGTCCTGGTAATCTTGGTCCTTAGATATAAGGCAGTAAAATTACAGCTGTAGAATGAAAGCAATCAATCCTTCCAGAGCATTCATCATGTTTAAGTGTCTAAAGGTGTTACATGATTCTGCTATGAAGCAGAATGATTTCAGGCAAAAATAAATCAGTATTTGAAAAGCAAATGCAATACATGGCAATAAGAGACAGGCATCACATTTTTGGTGAAATGCATGTAGAATTTATCACCTTGAAAGTCAGATAGGAATTATCTTAGCTAATTGTGCCATCTAAACATTAGGCAAAGTCTAACCTAGTCATCTGGGCTCCACGAACAGTAAGTGGAAAGGGACAGACACGCCAGTGATGGCACTTCATTTGATACAAGTGTGGATGTTGAAGACATACTACCTGAGGATGTTTCACTCCTTGTAACATTCCATTGACTTTCATGAGACAAACAGCTGAGAAATCTTACTTCTAGATAGTCAAAGTTGTGTGACAAGTCCAGCACTCAGCCAAAGCAAAGAAAATTTTACTTTCTTACTAAAAGCAAGAAACTATCTGTAAATTTTAAGTAAACATTCATCAAAATCAGTCCATTTGATTTCTGTTTTGATCAACTGACAGCTACAAGCTTCAAAAAATCACTTCGCATGTCAAAACTGCAAAATTCCTTTATTATCATACAAACACAACTGAATCTTTTTTTCTTTTTTTTTTTTAAACTATTACAGACAAATGAACATGTCAGGTCTTAAATCTACTTATCATCCACAAATTTCTTTTTTTTCTTATTCTCCCCATCCCCCTCCCCCCAAAATAAATTAAAATAAATCTCTTGGACAATTAGATCACTGCTGTGGCACTCCTAGTTGCTGGCCTGTGGTTCGGGCAGCTGCAGTCCAGGGGCTGTTGGTGTTCCAAGGGGTCTGTGGGATGGTGAAGGGCGGTGGCATGGGGTTGTTGGGCCCTGAGGGAAATCAGGGTGCCAGCAGGGGAAAGTGTCAGTGCAGAGGGGGTGTGGAGGTGGCCCCCACCTGGCCAGGGAGGTGTTACAGGTAGGCATGGTTACAAGAAGTGCTATGCACACCCTGAGGTTGCTGCTGCTTGATTCACTGCATATTTTGAATATCTCCTCATGATAAGTGAATTGTGTGTAATGCAGGTCCAGTAACTAAAATCAGCACCCTATCAGCACTGTTTTTGCCAGATTACATAGTTCAGAGACTCCCTGACAGTCAGTCATCCTTATCCATCCAGTGTTTAAGGGGCCAGCAGCTGTCACATGCTAATCATATAACTTCTCAGCCACAGCTGAAAGTATCTCTTTTCCTGACACTTAGTCCCCACTGCACACAAATATTTTCTTTGCCCCTTTTCTCTTTTGTTGGATGGCAGTATATAGCTCTGACCCTCTGCCTCCACACATAGCCTGGCAGGGGACAGGGGACACTCAGTGGTGTCTGGAGTTAGTAGCTGTCACAAAGAGCAGATGTCTTAGACTAACAAACACACATCACACACTACAGCTCTACCAGCAGTTAAATGAGGCCTTTATTTTTCGATGACAATAGGAGGCCTGGACCCTGCAGCTGCTGTATGAAATATGGTAAAAAACACTGAAATCCAAAGACAAAGGATGTAAAGTAGATTCAGCCTCTTACAATCTTATTTCTGCTGTTCTGTATACTTCAGTGGCCTGCCTTTAGATTTGAAATGAAATAAAACAGAACAGAAAACAAACAAAACCAGAAGGAAACACACTCCCTCCTCCATCTGTACTCAGGAATATTCCTCTGGCTAAACACCATGCAAACCAACGTGTGTGTGTGTGCGCACACTCACATCTGTATCAGTAAGATGAGCTTTTCTATGCCTTTGTTGAATCTACCTGTGACAATTTTATTGCAGATAAAGGTACTACAGTGGGCTGTATAGCTTTTGCTGTGGGCTCCTTATGAATATCTCAGATGCCAAGTGCTTCAAAGAAATATTCTTGGTAACTCCATGCTCTTTATCAACATGTGTTTCCAACAAAAGCTATCCTCATTAAAACAAGACAAACATATAATCCTTTGGTTTTTGTCAGTTTCCTATTGTTTCCAGTGCTACAGAAAGGCTCTCTGAAAAGTCTGCTATTTTTCAGACATTTGTATTTTTTATGTGCCTCACTCACAAGGAAACTGCTTTTAACTCCGCATTCGTAACTTCAGTAGGAGAAGCCATCTGACAGTTGCGCTGGCGTATTTAACTTTAAAATGTCTAAAAGTCTTACAAACTTGAATTAAAGGCACAGGAGCTCCATATTAAAGGATTTATCTGTACTATTAAGAGAGATTAGCAAATTTAGGGAAGGAATGTAGTCCCAATGGACTGTGCGGGCATAAGTGGAGCAAATTAAAGTTACATTTCCTTGGAAAGCAGATTATGATCTCCACTTTCTTCCTGGAGTGCAACAGAAAGGCTTTTCCATGGAAATAGTAACCCCACCTTTTTACGGCCAATTGAGCATAGAAGTCCAAAATGTGAGTTCATTTGCTGAAGCAGTACTGTGCTTCGAGGCCACAGTTTCAAGGCAGTGACAGGCCAGGCATCCAGAGCCTTTCCAGAAGGATGTCCCACAGCTTTACATGGGTGGTGAGTGCAGTTCTGGAGGCAAATGGTGACTGGATTAACATGATAATCCAGGAAGTGAAAGAATGGGAGGATCAGGCCAGCCAAACATCTGTATTACTGCAATTGTAAATCCCTTTTCAACCACATACCATTAAAGGTGAGAAGTCTGTGGAAGGGGAGAACATGATTAACCCATGCGGTTTCTAGTGGGAAGAAAACAAACAAACAAAGAGCCCCTGAGGGTTTTCCTGTCTATACAGAAAAGGAAGTAACTGTGAGATAAATTTGGTTTTCTTGGCTTTTACAAATGTCATCTGGGAATACATTCATATGCAAGTCCAGGCAAATGTTGGATGACATCAAGTCTTGTTAATCAAAATGGGATCAGCACCCATATGCGTCAGAAAACTATGGCAACTATGTTGCAAACAGGCAACATTCACAGGAAAGTAGCTATGTTATGAAATCCAGTTACATTATTTTCACCACTGGAGGGCTCCCATATTTTTCCATTAATTCTGTAAGAACATATTCAGATTTGGAAAAAAATCCAGAATATATGGCTTAAGCAAAATGTGTTTCCTTCTTCTAAATGCAGGTATAGGCTCACTATAAGGATTTTTTACACCTTAAATACACCTTTCTTTCAAAAATAAAATAAATAGAATTTTATTATCAGCAACAATAGCCTTAGATAACATATTTCATAAGACAATTGGAAGATGGTTTACAAAGAAAAGTGGGATTATTTACCATGGTTATATAGGGAGAAATGAGGGAAATTAAGTGATTTTGTCAAAGCTGTCTACTAGGCCAGCAGATCTCAGCTCAGGTCTCCTTGAGTCTATTCCCTTCATGTTAGAATCATTAGGATGCCAAAAAAACAAACAATGAAGTGTAATGCCTATTAGTCTGTGTTACCTGCATAGCCCTCATTACTCTAGAGGCCAGATGCTTTAACAACTCCAGTGTATTTATCCTCATGAAACATTGCAGCACAGTTTTTGTCAATGCTAAGATATCTCAGGTCTTCCAAGCTCTAAGCTGTCATTCTCATCACTGGACCATCTTTCCTTTTTCTAAGCATGCTGCTCTAGATGACTCATACCTGACCTATTGCTAGCAGTTATTATTCTTCTTTATCACAATTTAAGCAATGTAGGTAAGGTTATCACATAATTCAAAACATTTAAATCAGAAATGGTTGGAATTTTATTAGCTGAATGTGATTGTGAGATAAGCCTTCACTTTTGATGGTTCAGCTGGCTATCTGTTTAAATACCATGACATTTATCATTGTTATCAAAACTGTCAATAGATCTTAGGTTTTATTACTTTCATTTAAATATACCTTTCAGACATTTGCCACTGCCTGAAATCAGAATCAGCAAGCTATTTAGTTTGTCCAATATATGTCTTTAAATACTGCATGTATCTGACTGGATGAGTACCTTTTAGACCTCTGCCTTTTCTGATATTTTAGCTTCTCTTGGCATTTAAATCTAAACCAAAGAAATATCCATCCACTGGAGAGCCTGACACTCGCAAATATTTTAAGTGCTTGGATACCCAGAGAACAGTTTTAATACATGACAGACCAGGAGATTCTGTAACACGAGGTCTGCCAACACCAGGAATGTGCCAAGAAGACATAAGCTGTCGCTAAAAATGTAGCTCCTAATACCTTTGAAAATTATTTACCCTTTTTAAAGCAGATGAGAGTATTAGTGGAATGGTGGGAGGTAGATCTCTCTTAAATAAATTCTGCAAATGAAACAGCCCTCCAAGAATCCTTCCCTAAGAGCAAGGAATGTACCATACATAAGACTCAACCTGAAGATCCAAATTAAAACCAAGGAGGCTGCTCAGTGACACAGCACACAAGTTCATTTCTGGACATAAGAATTTAAATTCAACTGTATGTGACAAGCATATTTGAGTGACAGCAGTTTGCTGGTATCTTCTTTGTTATAAGAAGACGAGAGAACATGGTCACACAATATGGTTTTGTTTCTTTATTCAGAGAGTGAACAAATCAGGAATAGAAAAGCTATTTCAGAGAAAACTCATCATACTAACAGAAACAGCTTTTGCAGCCCAGTGTTTCTGAAGGGCAGTCTTTTTTAATTTGGAATGAAAATCTCAATATAATCTATTCCTCTGCAATTACTAAAAAAGGACTTGCATTGAAATATTATCCTGTGGCACAAGCTAGGGCAATACATGCCTTCCTTCTTCCTAAATAAGGTGTCCTTATGACAGTGCTTATATTTTACCCTAGTTTTCTGGCTGCCCAAAATGTCTCAAATGTTTAGTAATTAGCATCTGGTTGGAAGTCAGCTGCTTTAGTGACTGCCTCTGCTGCTTTTCTTTGCCAAGAGGAATTCTAATATCTCAGGAAGGAGCCCATAAGAAATTTATTGCGAGAATATTCTCAGCATCAGGTCCCTGTCATCAGTACTGAACCCTACCAAAAACTCCCCAGAATTTCACACTGTAGTCATAGTTCTCCTCAAGTACACTTAAAATTCATTTCTGTGACCAAGATTTTCACAATAGTCAGTTAATTTTTTTCTACCATCTCCTACCATCAGCCTCCTCGCCACTGTTCCTTTTAGCATCAGGGGTGGACATGACTTTGTAAAAGTCTTTTCAGCTTCATAACACTTACTGTCCCCAAAACAAATGTCAGGTGCACTATTAAAAAGCTTGTAGGAAGTTAACAGTAAAGCACACTACATCGCCCATAATTTGAAAAAGATATATAGACCATTCTATCTTCAGATAATAAAAATATATCTAGTAAAAAGATATAATTACCATGGAAAAACATTATGGCTCAATGGATTTTTGAGTCATTTATGTTAACATATTACTTTATCTACAGATTGGTTTGTTACATTTTTGATGAGTCATCATCTCAGATATTTCAGAACTCTATTTAGGAGGACTCTCTGATATTTTCCATTTCTCTTCACTAAGCACTTGACATTTCTTGTGAACTTGCTGGTATCACATTTTGCCTATCTTACTGCATCTTCATCTGAGATCTAGGAGGACAATCGTTCTGCTTGTCAGCTCCTCTCGTGAGTGCAGAAAGATCTGACACACCTGAAGCTGAGTGTTAGAATCATAGAATTATAGAATCATAGAATGCTTTGGGTTGGAAAGGACCTTTAGAGGTCATCTAGTCCAACCCCCCTGCAGTGAGCAGGGACAAACATTTATGGCCAAAATATTTATGCTCAAACTTGGGTTAGGCATATTTTCTCATTTCTTTTCTTTAACTCTAGATTTCATTGAAGTAAAAATCTGGGGGAGAGATACACA
>VYZW01005260.1:0-11181 GCA_013401315.1 Balaeniceps rex
CTTTCATATACAATTCAATCATTTAAACATATTGATGGTTTTGCTACACAGCATTTTACTAAGGAAGGTTTAGACAACACATCTGCTGGAGGTAATTGCACCAGTTTAACTAGAATGTCTGAAATCTCATGCTATACAGCATTAGGTTGGTATCAGATATAACAAATGTCTAGTGTAGACAACCATGCATAAGAGTTTCATAATTTTGAAACCATTTCAAACTTTTCTTTCATTTTTTTCATTTATCAGGAAAATTGATGGTTACTAGCAATAAAGATTAAACTGATAATCTGTCAGATCTGAAAGATGTGATTCTTGAAGACCTTTCCAGTAGACGTCAATGTACTTCATAAAAGCATACAGTGATAATTAAATTCACATACACAAACAGACTTGATGAAATAACTTTGCTTAATAGCAGACCTNGTTCCTCTTAAGCTCCAGTTTTTATTTATTCTATACCAAGTGAAAGCCGACTTAACCATGCTTAGTTATTCTTCAATGCAAATCTAAACATCTGCATTCTCACATTGTGCCTAGGCTCCTGTACAGTAGCCTGGAAAGCCTTGTTACACAAGTGGCATCACTTAGACCAAGATTTTAGAAAGTCAGAGTAATTTAAAAGTACATGTGTCATAACAATCTAGACCAAAGCATCGTCTGTTATCAGAGACTTGGCTGTTAGACTTGCACATCTATTTCAGATGTCTTGATCATCAACAGACTATCATCTATCATCAGTAAACTTGACATCTACTTTATAAAAATCTATTTATTTATAAAAATAGATGTACCAACACTACTTTCTGTTTCTATAGGCCAATCAATAGAAGGAAAAATACCAAGGAAAATAAGACCAAAATTACATACTTGTATATTAAACATGTTAATAGTTTCTACTAAGCTATAGAGCCAGATGACAGATGATGCATCAGGCTTACAGACAGCACTTCTGTTTACACCACAGACAGTGCTTCAGCTTGGCATACCAAACCACATTAAAAATATTGCCAGCAGGTTAAAGAAACTTGAAATAATTCAAAGTAGCTCAGTAGAAATTTGGACAGGCAGTACAGTTCAGGATTTAAGTATTCATAGTTCTATTTAGAGCAGCTGCACTGCATGTGTTACTTTTTTAACGAGTAATTTGATTTATTGAAATTTAAATTGCAGACAGCACACTTTTTATGACAGATTGTTTTGGGTAGCATTTATTTTACACATGGCTTTTAGTGAAATCTGAGGGAAGTCACTGACAGCTCTACCCAATTAGTGAGAACTGATACATTTTACATAAAAACACTAAATGTGATGAAGCAAATCATATGCATGGTATTGTAATAGTCCAAGAACAGCTCAATAACTACCAAAGAAGTTGAAGGGAACATGGTTTTTACAGAAGTCTTTTAAATCATGTGTTAGGACAGTTAGTCCATTTGAGCAGGTGTTTTTTTGTTTCTACACGCATTTTCAATTAAATAAACCACTTTCAGAAGCATCTTTCTGGCAAATTCTCAGAACAATCTCTGAATCCAGTCACGTTGTATTAGAAAGTGAATGACTACTATACCTGGAAAATTAACGGGGTAGTTGCAGAATAAAAATTCAAACTCTTAGCCATGTGGCTTTCAGGGTTATATTTTGACATAAAACCTTTGATGATAACAGTCTTTGCAGTTCCTTGCTCACCAATTAGTAGGACAGCCTAGACAAAGACAACATTGAAATAAGACAAAACAAGAGCTGGGTGTCTTGGCAAAGCCTCAGCAATCTCATTTAGCTTTTAAACTGAAATGAAACTAGAACAGTTATGTAAAGCGAACTCTCAACAAGGGACATGTGGAAGCAAAATAGTTAATGTCTCATACTTTTGCAGGCCTCACAAGTTAAAAATATTTGCAGTTAATGGTCATGTCTGTCAGCATGACTTAACTAACAAAGGAATGGATTATTCTTAAAAGGAGTTGATTATTTGAAAAAGGATGTACCCTCTAGAGCCTCAGTATCTGCAAGATTTCAACCGCTGTTGTAATTTACCATATCCTGCTTATCTGACGCAGGTTTGGTGAAGAATGGGTTGCATAGCTTAAAGGTACATAAATTCTGTAACTGTCCCATGTGTGCACAGTTCATATCAGCAGAGTCTGGCACTCTGCTGCCCTGTGTGCTGCCCCCTCTCCAACACCTACATGAAAAAATTGCTTCTGTTCTGACCTGCTGTAATTATGGTTATTTCCACTACAGAAAGGATGGATGAGGGGAAGACAAAAAAGTCTGAAAGCAGTGAGTATTCAAGAGTTCAAGCATATTTACATGAATGTAGCTCCTGGAATCACCATTTTATATTAAAAAAATTAAGTTCTTCCTTTTCAATAATATAATATTTCACTTCTAATTCAAAAACTTTATCATGTGTACTGTTAGCACTGTTTAGATGTGAAATATAGAAAAAGTACCTTGCCCTGTTTTGCGATGGTTTCAATAAGGAAATCCATTCTCACATTGTCAACATTAGGCACAAGAATGGAGCCATACTCTGGAGTGCTGTTACTGGGATATACATACTCTGGAACACGTGTATTCCAGTGCATCCATTTACCTAATAAGAAAGAAATGAAGTTAATGTTTTAGAAATACAAGGCATCATCGCTGCTTGTATTTTCCATTGAGTTGACTCGTCCGTCAGTGCCTCTGTCTCACATACAGTAATCCCACCCTGTAAATGCAGACCAAATTTACAGAATCATATAATCATAGAATCTCTCAAGTTGGAGCCAAGAGGCTAACTCCTCTTTCCTACATAAATTATGACAAGGACAAGGCTCGTCTATTTTTGTTCACTTGACAATTCATCGGCACAAAGTCCATGCAGCTTTCTGTAGCAATACATCCACATTCTGATTTCTCACAGGAAAACAGGGAAAAAGCTTTATACATCACCACCAGTAAAGTGTAGCTGTAACACAAAACTTGTTAAGGAACACAAAGGAAAGTAAGCTACAAAAAACTTCTGAATTAATTCTCTAAAAGAAGCACAATTTTAAAATTACTTTTAAGTTTTACCCCATACCACCCAGCTCGGTTACTAACCGTCAGATGCCACATAATAATCAAACATGGTATCTTCACTGCCTTCTGGGATACAGGGAAGATCAAGTTTTATTGTTGCATGGTTTCGAAGCCAGTGCTCCATTTTGCATCTGTCTTCCAGTTCTAGTAACGCTCCTACACTCCACATAAGAGAGAAGATGTACAGCCTTTCCAAGTATTTTGGAGTCAATTCCCATCCTTGCTCCTGAAGGATCAAGTTAGGTTTTTATTTTCAACAGCCTAAAAATTCTACTTGATAATCATTAGTAATATCAGGTTAAAAGCCTTCAGTCACGTTTAAATTTACTGACGTCTTTGTCAATGTACAGACTGAATCAATATCAAGCAGGCCACAAAATATAGGAAAGCACTCTGTAAATATCACTTTTCATCACCCATTACATCATTTCATCTGTTTAAGTTCTAGTTTATAATCTGGTAACAATCCACCCAAAAAAACCTGAAGGAAAACTACTGTCTGATGCATGCTACTTGTCTGTTCTTAATATCAAATCCAAATGCAAAAGAGGGCACGTCCTAGCTATTATTTTCTAAAGAGAAAGAAGGTATTCCTTACTAACCTGCATCTTCATTTGTATTCCAAGTCATCAAAGAATCTCCTCTCTACATAACCTCGTGACTTAAAATTATCTCCACTAGAGTAAGTAAATATAAAAAAATCCACACTACTTTACCTTAGGTGGGATAAGGCCCTGCAGCATGTTAATGCTCTGCATAATCACAAAGGCTTCCAACATCTCAGTCTTGCACTGCAGAGACTGAATGCTGAAGCGGTATAAGTCTGGGAATGATGAAGAATATAGCTGACGTAGAATTTCAGCTTCTTGGAAGGAACGTCTTTTCAAAAATCCCTGTTACAAAGCACGGTGAGAAAATAAATTTAGTTCCCAATGCAAGTCTCCATAAATTCAACTCTAGTAATTCAAAAGGTCCGGTGAGCATGGAAAGTTGATTTCTTTTTGGGGGGCTCACATTGCCTGCCTGTTGGGCAGTTTGGCTAGCAGGTCAAACGTCACCCAAGTATGCATAATTCCTACTGGCTGTTAAACATGGATACTGAAGAAGAAAAGCACTTTAAAGTTTTCAACAGCACAAAAATCATTCTTTTTAAATTTTTTAATCACAATGTCTGTTTAAGGTACACAACAACTCTGCAAAGAAAGAGTATCATACATACGGAACACAAGTTTGATTTATTCTGTACAACATTAGTTTCTAGCAGTGATATAGGGTACCCCAGAAACATCTGGCAGTTGCAGAAAAAAAGTTAGTAGTTCAGGAGGGGATGTCTGCTGGTGTGTGTAGTATTTTTATTGTGCATCTCAGTATCTGTAATTCTGGATAAAAAAAGCTAATTAAAACTACCTATTTCTCAAGATCATAGAACAGAATTTGTTCTTTGATGCCTTTAGCTCAAAGTAGTAACCTGCTTCTTTGAGTTATCCAGAAGTTTTCTCTCATCAGTGTGGCAGAATGCTTCTCATTTACTTCCCATTTATTTCCTACATAAAATACACTCATCAGCAAAAACACTTGCAGGTTCTTCCCCAAAATTCAAACTAAAATTTGGCACAAATTGAAATCAAATAAATTCCATTTAAACATAAAAAACAACAAAAAAACTTTTTGTTGTTGTTGCGAGGGTGGTCAAACACTGGAACAGGCTTCTCAGTGAGCTTCTGGAGCCTCCATCTCAAAACTCAACAGGACACAGTCCTGAGCAACCTACTCTAGTTGACTCTGCTTTGAGTGAGGTGTGTTCAACTACACAATCTCCAAAGGTCCTTTCCAACCTCAACTATTTGTGCTTCTGTGATTCTTTTCTACACTTTTAACTTCATAATCTTTTAAAACTCTTTTACTGCCCAAAGTAAATAAACTCTGGGACTGATTACAAATAGGAAGATATATGAAAAAGCTTTCTAGAAACAGATAGGTGGAAAACAAAGTACTAAAGATTAAATGGCAGAACTACTTAACATAGATATCTGGAACTTCACCAGCTGTTCAGAAAATATTAGGGGTGAGTTAAAAGTTGGTAAAATGTTTTTGCTTTGGAAAAGGTTGACGAGTAATAGATCAAATACCTTTGATCACTTTGCAAAAGCTGCTTAAGAAGCACGTTAGACAAGAACAGCAATATAAAAAGTTTGAGATCTATTTCACTGAATTTGGAAATTGCTTATGTCATGATATTTCATCCCAATAGGCTGCTATATTTAGTTATTTATAAATTATAAGGATGGGAAATCTAAATATATACAATTTACTGAGCTATTTGTTTTTAATTATTTTTCAAAATTCTTCTGAAATATCAACAAATACTATTTTTCCATTCAGCATCTGAGAATTAGGAACTAAAGAAAGAAAACTCCATTTAATTCTATTACAAAAGTAAGGAAATCCTCTAGTGAAGAATGCGAGATTAACATCTACCCTGATCTGCTGGAATATGCAGTATATTGCACTACAAAATAGATTTCAAGGGAGATGTACTGAAAGAGCCATCAAAATGCTTATTTACAAAGTAAAACCAAACCAAACAAAAAATAAATAAATGCTATTGGCTCAAATGATAAATAACTATAGGTTGCAACTTTATAGCCAATCTTGGCAGGGGGAGAGGAAGGGAGGTTGGAAGGGTTGTTTCATGGCTGAAAAGAACATAATTTCTTTTGTGTTATTCAAAAGCAAAAAAAAAAACCCAACACGTTCTTGTTTTCCTTTTGACTGTTGCTACCACCAAAATAAATTAAGTGGTCATGGATTAAGTGAAACTACTTTCATGCAACACTTACTTCAACACAACTAAATTTAGTCTGCACATCACTTTAAAGTGAAGAGGTAAATCATGACTGATAAGGCAAAATAAAATGCTTTTCTTTGGTTTTGCTGTCTTTGCAGCTGAATCTATAGCTCAGTTTAAACTGAAACATTCAAGAAGTCCACAAATTAACCAATGCAAGGAGACAGAGCTGTGAGAACCTAACATCAGTAGGCCCTATGCAGTGCTGTAAGTACAGAAAGGAACCACACAAATGAAATCTCATGGGAGCCACTGTCCTATATGCATAATTTATGCTTACACTTTCCCAAGTATCCATATTAGTTTTTTTAAAAAAAAAGTAAAGCCTTGCAGTAATATACATAAGGCACGTGTGTTTTGCATTGGTAAAACTTCAATAACAGCCAAATTTTTACGGAACTTATTAAACACTTTTTTTTTCCCTAATAAGAATGCAAATATTTTGGACTTGGCAAAGAAACCTATCAAATGAATTAGTGATGATTCTCAAGTGTTGCTAAGTAGCTGTGATTGAACAGCCAGCTCCATATGATTTAATTTCATTCTGAAAAGGAAAGGCTCTAGGCATTACTAGAGAAATACACCCTCCGCAGCAACCCTTAGTCCCTCACAAGCAGCAAACCTGCATAGGCAACAAGTCACAGCACATGGGTGCCTCCATCACAGGAGGGAGTCTCTGACGACAATCACACTCCTTTTCCTCTCAGTTGGTTAAGGCTAAGCTAGGTTCTGATGCCTCCCCTAGTGGATCTCGTTGCTCCTCACCTATTCTCAGGGCATTCATTATACCTGACCTGCCATTTCAGATCTGCAGGTGGAAAAGAAACCTCGCTTCTGTTGCCAGAAATCACAAGTTTACAGCCTTCCTCACCTTGGGAGTTTCTGTTCACCAAAGCTTTGAATGCAGTCTCACTCACTCTCCTTTCCATTACAGGACTAGGGATCTTGAGAATGCAGTGTCTCTGCAAAGATCCTGCTGATCTCTTTCTCTTCCCTGAAGGCACACAGGTCTCCTCGCCCCTTCCCACAGCTCCTTCACCTGATAACTCCATGCCCAGGGCACACTTCCCCCGGGGGGGCTCCACCATCTCCAGTCCCAGGAAGAGGCACCAGGCACTGCCTGCCACTGGCACTCAGGGCTTGGACAGCAGTGTGCTGTCTCTCTCTTGGTTTCCATCTGTGCCGAAACCTCTAATACACTAAGGACAGTTGTTCTAGGCAGTGCCACAGACCATGCCCCGTGGCATGTGAACTTTTTCTCCATTGCCAGACAAATCAGGGATTTATGGACAAGGAATCTGGTTATAAACAAGCAAGTTATGTAAGACTTACAAGCATGAGAAGCTTTATGGGTCAAAACAATAAGAAATCTAAGAATAATACAGAGTAATCATTACAAAAGACTTCCTCAATTACTCACATCTGAAAGTTAATAGGAAGCCAACTGTATTGTCATCTGGCTAGTTAAGTAACACTGTCTACATGAGCATTAGTTGTATTTTCCATGGGTATTCTACTTGATTTGGAAAATGAAATGAGTGAATAAGACTGTGAAACATTAATTTTAAAGCTTATTTTAAAAAAAGTTGTTAATGTGATACTTTCTAGAAAGGAGGACAGTAAAATTCAGTCTGTCAGCTCACAGCAACCCATGAATTTTTGTTCTTTTGAGTCTGCAAACAGGGGGGTAAATACGCTACAAAGGCCTGGTGGTGCTCTAATTTCATAAACAGGAACACTAAATTATTCCTAGCTTAAAATTAAAGTTTAAAGCTGATATAAAGGAAAGTTAATTTGGGATTATACAGAAGAAAGTTATATTAACTTGGGTTTCAGTAGAAGGTAATAAAGTAATTCTATCTATGATAACAGGAATCAGTGTCTTAGCCACAAGGATGAAAGTTTTAATTTTTGATATTCATGAGACAGTCCACGTTTCATGAAAGAAAAATAATGTCAAAAAAATATTCTCAATACGACTGACTAGGCAAGAAAAAAAATGAGAAAATAAATTAATATTTCTTTTCATTTAAATTTTTAAAAAGTGTTAATCCTGAGGAGCCTACTTCACCAATAAACTTCTAAGGCAATAGAGGGCTTAAGAATAAAAAAAAAAAAAAAAAAAAACAGAAACCAACTTTTATTTTACTGCTATTGTCTCCATTGTTTCCTTAGAAGGGAAGAAAACTGGAATTAAATGCTGAAAGTTTTGTTGAAAGATATTGCTACGGAACATTAGGCAGATTCTTGGGAACTTTTATATTTCATCTTTATCAAGATACTTGCTACATGAAAAAAAACATAGTATGCTCAAGTCTTTAAATGTATCATTCACTATATTATTACCAGCATTCAGTCAAGATAAGAATTTAATTTTTTCTGGTTTTTGGAAGATGACATATACAAGAAAAAACTCACTTCATAAATCACTACAAAATTTGAATATATTATATGCTGTTCTTCCCTCGTGTTAACACACCTATAACACGTTCTGTTTTTCTAAATGATTTATTCCATGCCAGAGAAAGAGTAACTACTGCTTGATTCTTCAGACATTTTGCTTCTAGAAACATTAACAGACAACTTAACCAGGTAAGAACATCAATTTAAAAATTATACACTTTGATGATGCATTGACTTTATTTCTGGTTCTAAATCCCAACTACAATTAATTTTAAGAAATATCAAGAGAACTTATATTTTCTTGAGGATTTCTAGATTCCTGAATCTGCCTGTTGAAATATCCGTGTTTTTAAAAGTGTAATATGTTGACTACGTTCCTGAAAAAAATACATTATTCACTCTTGTATAAACTACCAGAAACATTGCTATATTAAATACTGACCTGTAAGTTTATACAGTGTAAAACCTATTTCATAGCAGAAGTCATAAAATTAGGTCCTAAAGTAACAACAGTGAAGTGTTGAATAAGTAACCAGTAAAACTTTCAATACATAAACAATAGCTTAGCTATTGTACCTCAAGGATAGGGCTCCAGCTGAGAACTGATGAGCTCATGAATACCATCCCATTTCTTGAAACTGTTGCTGGAGAAGCATTATCAATATTATGAGGTTCAAAGACTATTTTGCAATTTGGTGCCATAGGTATCCGATCTCCATTTGCTAGTGTCAGAGTTCTGTTATCATCCAGGACAGAATTAAGGTTCTCAATCCAAATAGCATCAACTGGACCATCAAGAACTATCCAGATGTGGTCACCTATAATCCAAAATAACAGATAAAAATGCCTATGGAGGAAGTTCTAGTTTCATTCAATGAGCAGTTTCTTCTCTCTGCAAACAAATTTGAACTAATTCTGAATTCATGCACACACCTAGAATCTCAGCTTTTAATACAATTACCATTTCCATCACTCAATTTCAATTAAGTACTTCATTTCATCACCTAATAATTATCCATTGCTCAGTATATAAAGTGTCATCAGCATAAGTCATGTTTGTAATGGTCTGAAACAGTTTTATGGATCCAGTCTTCAACACAGTAATAAATTAGGTTTATTTCAACTTACATAAAACAACATAAAGAAGATAGAAATTACAGATCTATTTAAAACCACCATTCATTTGTTTCCAAAGAGTTTGTGTAAATGCAGTGAGATTAAATGAAAGGAACACTTGAAAAATCACTCTCTCAAATAGCATGCTCACTTTCATAAGTAAAAGAGGTCCATTAAGGGAAGGTTCTTGTTGTTCGTTCTCCTGCTCGTAAACTCGATCCAGCTCCCTTTGAAGTTTTTCCAGCTCTTTCCATTTAGTAACAGAAATATGTCTTAAAGCCTGGCTCTGTTTCCTAGGAGGGTCTGGGTCTGTCCTGCTCACCTCACTTGGGTACTGAGCAAGAGGCCCTGGCTGGAAAGGGATCCCCCCTCAGCTTCTGGCTCCCAGTCCCTTAGAGAGTAGCCAGTCCTGCTGTGAATTGCTAGATAGCCTTTCAGTCAGAGATGGTCCCCCTCTCATCTGCCTTCAGAGTGAGTCCTTACTATCTAGGCCTAGGTGGCTTGGTGCATCGCTAGTTATGAACCAAGAAGGTTCCGGATGAGAGACTTTCCCACCTCTGAGGCAAATAGTTTTATATTTAGAGGCTTTTCATAGCTACAGTGCAGGCATCTCAGGCATGAGATGGTCTGGGGTTCACTTCATAAAGAGACATTACAGAAGTGTTGCAACAGCGAGTCTGAGGAAGTCATGTCATGTGAGTGTGCTAATTTATATTTTATGTTGAGGGAAAAAATAGAAAAATCAACAGTTAACGCTATGCTACATTCTTAAGGGTGCTACGTTTCTAGATTTGAAACAAAACCAACAAAATTAAATCCAAAAGTTTTTTCTATTTGTATCGTTAAAGACTAAATACTTGCATGAAAATTGACAGTGCAACAAATGTTAGGATTTTCTCTTTGTTTTGCTTTAGTCCTTAAGGCCTAATGATAAGGTTACATACTAAGACAAAATAGGGAAGAATCCATCTAGCATCAAACTGTCAAGGCTTCTCCTTTAGTTAATATAGCAGTCTAAGGATATATACCAGCATTATTTTAAGCAGAAATTGGTTGCCTAAATAGAATTATCTAGTGCCATTTGAGATGGACTATGGTATGTACAGGGCTAGCAGGTATGACACAAAGGAGATTCCTACCCTTCTAGTATGGCAGCTGGAAACCAGGTAGAAATCCTGACAGCACCAAAATTTTTTATTGCATACCAGTGTTGGAGGAAGTGACTCTTACCTTCCACTTTTCTTCCATACAAGGGCCTATCATTTGAGAGAGATGGATCAGCAAATTCAGTGAAACAGTATTTGCTACACTACACAGTTTGAACACAAAGTGTTTAGAACAGATACTATGCAACAGACAGAAGTTCTTGCAGCAGTATTTCAATGCTTCCATGTAAATTTAAAAAAAAAAAAAAAAAAGTCTGCTAATGTGCTTTAGAGAGATGCCCTGCAGCTTGTTTTGTTTTGGAGGAAATTGTTTTTCATCATACCTTTCTTGGCTCTTAAAGTTTTTCTCCAGAGTGTTGAAAATATTCCATCTGTCCAATCATTTGTTGCCACATCGAGACGACCAAACATTTGTGGAGCAGTTATAGCTTTAGGATTCATTCTCATTTCACGATGTGGCTGTCCACAATCTATGAGGGCAGATCATCAGTTAGTTTTGGTATTTCTTTTCAACAGTCAGAGAACTTTGACAAATTCAAAATCATTATACCCAAATGTATGGTTTAATATGCATTCACC
>VYZW01005261.1:7037-18122 GCA_013401315.1 Balaeniceps rex
AAAACAAAAAGTGACTTTGGGAATATTTACAGAGAACATCTTCCAAATGTGTGAGGTAGTACAGTAGAAATAAAAGATGCATTTGAAATCTTAATAAGCTGCTACAGAGTACTGCATTGTAACCAACCACACACACAGAGTAAGCTTTTTTAGTAAAAGATTGAAAGAACAGTAAGAAACCAGTAGATCAAGGTATAATTTGCTCTTTAGTGCTATTAAGATCTCCTTCGTTAATGGTACAAACTTTACGAACTGGAAAGTCAGATTTCAACTGTTCTTCTGTTTGAAGTAATTTAGACATTGTGTGATTGTTTACAATGACAGGAGATCACCTGTCAGAGATGCCCTAAAGCAGGTCTGTAAAGCATATGACTCGCTGATGGGGCAGGCCATAGAACTCATTTTACTGACTTCTTTCCTCACCAGAGCACATTATTGGCATGCTGCCGACCACTACAAGGTCCAAAAGTGCACCCAGCACGTTAAAACAAAACAACAAAAAAAAAACAAACACAAAACAAAACAAAAAAAAACCCAAGAGAGCTCTAGCTAGACAACACGTATCGAATGCCTGAGCAGCTAAAAAAGCACCAATAGCTATAGCTAGATTCTGCTATGCCTCATTCTGCATGGCCTGCAAAGGCTCTAGACTAAAATGCCATTTCAAATGAGAATATTTAGAAAAATAAAAAAAAGTGGGCTTGGTGAATGGAAGATAAGAAAATTCCAGTTTTTAAAAAAAAGTGGCTATATAGAGACTAGTGATATGGAGGTATTGGGCAGCATTGGTCTGAGGACTTCTGTCAGCAGTTATCAGCTGATCAATGGCAACTGCTTACCCACAAGAATCTGCACACTGAAAACTTCTCTACTAATTGTTGCACTGTAATTGCCACGTATCAAGTGATCAGCAGTGGCGTCACTATACACACTGTTGTTTGGGGGAAGGAAGAGGAAGTACGAAGAAGCCACACATTGCAATTACCATGCATTAGCGGTTCAGGAGTAGGAATCGTGTGACCCCACAGCAGGCACAGCAGTAATGGTAAGTCACAGGCAGACCAGACTGAAATCAGTTGAGAGCATTTGGTAACAAGCTGCAATTCTGTTTTGAAGTAGTAAGAAGATGTACAATAGAACTGAAGAAGCAGGAAAACAGGATTCTTTAGCATAGGGAGCATGCCTTAAAAATAATTCGAAGACTTAGAAATCTTATTCACCTGTGTGAATTTATATACTCTGAATAAATTAGCTACCTCCAATAGTAAGAACAGGAAGTGACCAAAAATTTGCTGATGAAATGAGTAAATGAGAACAGAATCATGCAGTGCAGACATTACATTTTTCTGCTGTACTGCATAGACTAGTAGATTGGGTGGAGGGGGTGGTGTTAATATAAGAGATACATAGCATATTTTGGTACTGTATTTGTTTTGATAAAATTATTATCTAAAACAATTTGCTTGCATTAATTTGCCATTCCCATATCCACTAACAAATGAAACTCTAGTAATTAAATTCCCTAATTTGGTTGCATTCTGCAATGGTAGGAAGTCCCTTAATCAGAACAAGAAACGTTTAACTTTCCATTACCTGTGGAATTGACAAAAATAGAATGTATACTTTCAGAAATTGCCTGGTTTGATGGCAGCAAGGCTAGCTAAGAGAAAACTATGTCAATCAAAACCCACAAAAGCACAGTTTTTCTGGCAACTACTCCTGAATCTCAAACCAATTCTTGCTCTGTTTTACTGTCTGAACTATGATTTATGCGATAGCAGGTAAACAGGCTTTGCTCTGTAACCCACTGAAGACCAGATGCAGGTTTAAGCACAAAAGTCTCCCCAATGCATTTGTTTTATCAATAGTATCATTTTACCAGATACCTCCTAGAGGTAAATGAAGACCAATTCAAATGTAATGGTGGAAGTACAAGTACATACTTTGCCTGCCATGTAGATATGTTTATATTAACTGCATCTGAACCCTCTGTACTAGCAGTGTCCTCACAAAACTATCATAGTTGCCAGTGCAGTTGCATTAGCAACTACATACACGCAGCCCCTGGATGTATTTTAATTTTAGTTTAGTCTCTTCAAACAGCTGTTTTTGAAACCATACTACTACTTCTGATAAATGTGAATGTGTTTCCTGAAAAGAAAATACTGTTCTCTTGCTCTGAGCACAAGACTCCTTTCAACAACTTCTAAACTTGAGATAAAATACTTTGGAGGGTGGTATTTAGAAGTAGAGCCATAATACAACTTATTTCCTGACACACTCGTTCAGCTAATTGTACCTAAGCAAGCACCTCATTCCAGATACCACAGTCAGCTAGTCAAACAAATGACTGAAGTAGCACACCTGCTACCTAGGAGACAAGAATGTACGGCCATAGATTTCAGAGTGCAACTTCTTGCAATCGGTTCTTGCTTCTGGGACAGGACCATAAAAATGGTCCACAGAACCAGGACAGTGATATGAAAGCCATGCTAGAGCGTTTCACTGCAAATATAATACAAGTTTTCAATACATCTTAGACCTGCTACAACAACTTCCCAAGTCCTCCAAGAAAACAGTTGTAGTAATAATTTTTTCACAGGAACACACTAGAAATATTTGATCTCATCCACAGGCATTCTAGCAACTCTGTGGCATGATGAACAGAAAGAACCATCCTAGAATGAATAAGAATATAATGGTGAAATAAGAATCAGAAGCTTCGATTACAGAAAGCTGATATTAGCAAGGGGCAGATTACGTGTGTTACAATCTTTCTTTCTGGACTTGTACCACTATGAAAAGCACAAGAGTCATACTCTAATTTACCAGCAGTAACAAAAACATCAGCAATATGCTTGCATACATAGCAAGATGATTTAATATCTCAGTACCACTGAAAGTGAATATTCCTATTTTCCCCTCTCGTTCCGAGAAATTGTTCTTTGTGCTTACCCTGTCCTGGGCTCCTCTTTTCATCAAGGTCCTCTGAGCCAATTAAATTCAGTTTTCTTTACTAATACAGTAGAAAATAAATCAAACGAAAAATAGTTTCCTGCCATTTTGGTGAGTTAAAACAACTTCCAGAAGTGTTCAAGTGCCAGAGTCAGTGCATGGGAGGAGACCCAGACAGCACAGCCATCAACAGGAAAGGGAAGAAAGAAGGAAGAAAAACTCCTTCCTTCAACAGGAGCAACAAGCTGTTAGAAATGGCAGAAGTGGCCATGAAATTCAAGCCTGGGATAGCATCAGAATTTTTCCCTTTTCTTGACCCCTTACCCAGCTGATTCAAAAGAAGTAACAAATACATTAAAACACGTGCACACAAAAATTCACTGTCTGCCTCTCTCTCCCCACCAAAACTTCTTAGCATTAAACATACACGCTCACCTAGATGCCCTTCAAGTTTCAAGGACAAAGTTGTAAAGGACGAACTGAGTCACTCTGTTCTTTCTATAACCCGCAAAGCCAGGCAACCACACTGCAGCACCACATCAGATTTTTTTTTTTTTTTTTAAAAAACAAGATACATGGGAAAAAATAATTCACTGGTGAAAACAGCTATGTTTCTTTACTTCAAAATTAAAGTCTCTGAAGTTCAAGTTTTTGCTTTGTCAGCTTTGCAACTGACAGTTTATGAGCAGTTCTCGTTAGATAATACAATGCTTCAGTGTTTGTACTCTTTGGGAAATGGTACGCTCTTCCAAAATATATTTAAGACCAAATTTAATCTGTGCATTCAACAAAAGCGTACAGATAACAACACTTACATGACATCTGCAGATGCTGTATCTCTTAACTTCAAGAAAAAAACCGTACATAGCTTTAGTTCATTATGTTGTACTCTACAGAATTACTACACTAGAAATGCTAAGAAAAAAAATCTCCTCAGGTCTGCATTGTTTGAACGTAGGCATCCAAGAGTACTACGCTTGTAGGCTAGACTCACTTTTTTTGCTCTTTTGCTAGAATAAAGCTTCCATAGAGCAACAGAGGAAAAAAAAAAGAAAAAAATTAAGCAGAGAAAACCGGCATTTCCTTGACACAGCAATGATCTTGAAGCAAGGCCAGGCCAGTCTTTCAAAAGCTAGTTTTATCTGAAGGCCACTAAGTTGTCGCGGACTACACGTATACCCTCACGTGCATCCTGCAAGTAACGGCTGGTTTCGCGCCGGGGGCCAGCATTACTCCTCTGGGAGGGGAAGGCGAGCACGCTCGCAGGCGGTGCGGCTTAGGCCACGCCGCCGCCGGGGAGGGCTCCTCGTCCCGCTCCCAGCAGCGATGCTGCGGGAACCGCCGAGCGCGGCCCCTTCCCGGCGCCCCCCAGACAAAGAGTGCGGCGGCGGCGGCGGGCCTGAGGGGGAGGACGCGACCCCGGGCGCATTCCTCCTGACGGAGGCCAGCTCTCGGCGGCGAGGAGGCCGTCTTCCTCCTCTTCCTCCTCCTCCCCCCGGCGCCGGGACGGGGACAAAGGAGGAGCGGGAGGGCTGCAGAACCCGGCCGCGGGGATCTCGCCAGGGGCTCCTGCCCCGCCGGGGAAGGCTTCGCTACCCCGCAGCCGCCGCAGCCCACCCTGCCCGGCGGGAGCTCCGTTGCCACGCCGGGCACCGCCGCCCGGCCCTGCGCTGAGGCGGGCGCTCGGGGGAGAACAGGGGCGAGAACAAGTGGCCGCGCGGAGCCGGGCGGCGGGGCGGGGGGCCGGTGGCGGGGGCGCCNGGCCTCCCCCGTACCCCGGCTGCCTCCTCACCTGGCACCTGCAGACAATGTCGGCGTCCTGCGCCAGCAGGTCCACCACCTTGCCTTTGCCCTCGTCGCCCCACTGGGCCCCCAGCACGACGGTCACCTTGTTGCCGGGGAGGCGGGCGGCGCACTCGCCGTTGGGGATGGCGGGCGCCGGGGCGCCATGCTCCGCCATGGCTCGCGCTGCCCGCTCCGGCTCCGCTCCAGGCACATGCGGCAGCGCGCGGCGGCTCTGCTCCCCCCGCCTCCTCCTCGCGGGCGGGCGGGCGGTGGTGCCGCTGCCGCGTCCAGGTGCCGCCGCCTACCGGCCCCGCCAGCTCCCCCGCCGCTCTCCGCCAGGCAGACCCCTGCCCGCAGGTGGAGCCCCACACTCCCCCCACCACTCCCTCGCAGAAAACCAGAGCCGCCGTCGCCGCTCCCGGCGGCTTTTTTTCCTTCCTCGCCCTTGCGCCACTCCCCTGTGCCTCGCAGCCCGGACTACATTACCCAGCGGGCTGCGCGGCAATCCCCCGCGCAGAGCGCCGCGCGGAGCCGAGCGCGGTGCATGCTGGGGCGCGTAGTCCTCGGGGGCCGTACCTGTGGCAGGACAGTTCCCTGTCGGCTGCCCCATGCGCCCCCGCGGCGGCGCGAGGCCGTGTCGGTTGGGGAGCGGGTAGGGGGCGGCTGCGGGGGAGCGGTCATGGCGTTCTAGCGGGCACTGCTGGCCCTGGTGTGGCCGGATGGCGGCTGCGCCTTGTGGAGGTGGAAGGAGGGGGCCAGGAGCGCTGAGGAGAGCCGTGCGGGGAGGCCTTTGTGCGTCGGGTCTGGCCTCGGCTCAAACATACTCAGGCTGCGGCCTTGGGTTTGGTGGCCGCAGATCCTGTGTCCGTGCCCCAGAGCTGGCTCTCCGGGATGCAGCAGCCCGTGGCCTGATGTGCTATAGGTGTCCCCACACAGCTCCTGAACCAGACTGGGTGCCTCTGGTTCCTGCCAGCTTGGGGGTCTCCGTGCTGGTGTGGCTCCCCGTTTCCTCTCAGGTTACATCTGCTGTGGGCAAGGCGTACTTGTGGCTCCTGTCACAGATGTCAAACCTGCAAATGTGTGTGTGCAGTATATCACAGCTTTGCCTATGTAGTTAGTTTTGCTGACTTAATGGTAAGAATGTAAATTAGTGTTCATAGAACCATAGAACCAAATGTAAGAGGCCATTTTCTCCAGAGACACCGGAACATGGCCCCAAGCTTATTCATGAGGAAAAAAATAATGGAAAAAACCCATAGCGGAGAAATGCCTTCATCATGCATACTCGAGGGTTTAGAAGTAAAACTGATGTCTCAGTGGCTGTTTTCATTCTTTCCTGCTTCACAGAATCAACAGCCCCGGGGGAAGAATTTTTTTTTTTTTTAAAGTAGCTATTAAAAAGACATAAATCTGGATGATGTAAATTATTGCTAAGACAGCTATGCAAAAACCTGAGTCACAGCAGTCACAATCTGCAGCTGTCTGGCAGGTCATAGGAGTTTGATTTTAGTTGCTTCTTTGCTCCTTCAGGTTTAATCTAACCAAGAATTTATGGATCTAGAAAAGCCACTGGAGAAAGGCTTAACTGTGTCTTGTAAAGCTGGGGAGATATATAACAGAAAATTAAATACAAAGTTGAGAGAGGACATTTTTTTAAGAAACAGCTGAAAATATCTAAATCCTGAATGTCAGTGCGAAGAGAAGCAATGACAAAGTAGTCAGTTCCGTACAAAGATGTTGAGGAATTGCAAATGATACAAGGCAATTGTGTGTATACACTTCAAAGAGCAAGTAGTTCCTTAAACATTCCGTATAGTCCGTAGTATTAATATTTTGGCTGCTTGTGCTAAAAAAAACATAGCCATGATTTCTGTATAACTGCACAGAGCTTGTGGTAAGTCACTAAAAGCCACAAGGAGCTGTTGAAGTCAATTTCTCCAGTCCTGCTGACACAATGGCAAACTTTGTTTTAGTGCACTCACTTCTGAGGCTGTAGATCATCTTGTGACTCCCCAAACAATGGTCTAGATTAATGTTTCAGGATACGATTTTCCAGTATAGCTGAATCATATTAACACCTCACCATTGCCAACACTGATATTCCCTCGAATCTCAAAATAAATTTGAGCCTGTTGTGGTAGTGTCCTAGCAATGTGGTATTAGTGCAATGCCACTTTCCAAAGAGGTCTCAGGCACATGAATCCATTGTTCTGCTATGTTTATTTGGTGTAGAAGAGTCTTGAGATTTATTTTTGCTGTATTTTCTTGGTAGGTGTAGAACCAGTGAAGAAATCTATGAACTCTTCACATTCAGAAAACCTGTAAGTATTTAATGAAGATCAAGCTAATCAATACTGATCGGTACTCCAAAGTTTAGAATTTTTATCTAGTATTATGGGTCCATCATTCCTCCACCCCTTCTTCTTTGCAAACTAAATGGAGGCTTTTGTTCTAATACTGTAAAAAATATTAAATACTCTTTATTGACAGGATCCACTAACTGTATTTATAGTATAGTTCTAAAACATGGTAACTCTTGACCAAAGTACAAACACAACTGGTGTCTAATGCCTGTTGTCAAAAACAGGCATTTGCTGTAGTAGAAGTAAGAGTTTAGAATAAAACTCTGCAGAAACTCCCAGCTGCACTTATTTTGGTTAATTTACTATAAGCAAGAAAACCAGCAGGAACATACAATGTTACAGTACTGTTTTTTCCCTCTAACATGTATGGACTATATTAACTTTTTTTGCTGTTTGAGCAAGCTGAACCTGCTCTGTGAGAGGTCAGGTGGGCATTTAGAGGTCGCACAAAGTGGCAAGAGTTTATGTTCAAGGAATGAAGGAATGTGACTGCCTTTTCTGGCATTAGCAAGCTGGTATATGGGATTGACTTTGTAAAACTGAACCCATGCTAGAAGTGTACACTGATGAAGTTTAGGTTGTATTGTCTTCTGAATTGTTCAATGTTATTGACTGGATATGAAGAACTGAGGCAGTTACATTTATCACAAATTTCATTCTAATTTGGATACATTCAGGCTTTTCATACGACTGCATTTCCTGCCTCCCAATAAATTGCAAGCGACTCAGACAAGAATTTTTAATAGATAAATACTGAACGGAAGCACTGTGAGATCTGCATTTCATTCAGATGTGTTGAAGAGATGTGGAATTGTTACATCTGTATGTTTTCTATTATTTTGATAAAGTATCCCACATATTCTGATTATGTATTTAAAAAAAAAAGACGCACAAAGGAGTTTAGAGGAGAATTTAGGTAAGAACTTCAGTAGTTCAGAAAATCAAGGGTGAGCATGAATGAAGGGAAAATGCTGTAACAAGCAAGAAGGCCAACTGGACTATTAGCTCAGCATGGCTGATGGGTCATAGAGTGCTATTTCTTTCTCCTTATTAATACTTCTTAATTGTGTTGAAGGACTACTGAACAATGTTAATATTTTTCTGATACTGTTTTTCCTACTGTAAGCAATTTCTGAGTTTCAGGAAAAGTATAGATTGAAGAAAATGAATGAAAATGTCAGGGCACATGGTCCATGGTACGAGTTTTCTGTTAAAATTGGTTCTGCCTGTTACAATGGTGTAATATTCAGATATTTTACACTGAGATCTTATCTACACTAGAACAATGAAGTGGTCTGTGGGCCGTGGTTAGCTAATCTGCAGGTGTCCTGCAGAACTGTGTTAAACAATAAGATGTTGAAATTCGTCACATTAATCTCATTAAAACATTCAATAAAGGTAAGTTAATTCTACTTCCTGATTATTTACAACATCTTTAGAGCATTTTCCTGGTTTAATTTGATGTTAAGATGTACAGTGGCTCACAAAAAATATTGGGTGTTGATAGTGCCATAGTCAAAAAAAGTCTAAGGATCACTGGGCCAGACACGATTGGCATCTGTAGCACTTCAGACTCTCCAGAATGCTGTCAGCTTAGCTTAGGAGGAAGAGAAATCATTATGCAGTTAGGACATCCATAATTTTATTTGAACAGTGTGCTAATGTGATTGATCCTTGCTTGTTGCTTGTTATTACTGGTTTTAAATTAGTTTTTCCAGTTAAAATTTCCCTTAATTATTTTTGTTACATTCATTAATCTTTTTGTCATGATAAAAGTGAGATTAAGAACTTTATAGTGTAATATTTGTATAAGTTGTCACAATTGATATATTTGCACACACTAGCAAGTGTTTTCAACTCTTTGGTTAGATATATCCAGAATATGAAGGAACTTCATTTACTGAGTGGGAATTTCCTGATGTGTGTACTGCAGAAGACAAAAGGTAAGGACTTAAAAAATCAGAAACATAACCACAGTAGCAAGATTTTGAATTCAGTGGGAGAATAGTTAAGACAATACAGGATACTTTTGAAATTTCATTGGCAGTTTACAGAAGTGTGTTTTTTACATGCAAGTGTAAACAAGGTAGCAGCTGACAAAACTGGAGATATACAGGAAAATAAAATACTGTCTTTGAAAAGTTGTAAAGCTAAACCCTTTGCTTAGAAATGAGATTTGTAAATTATGATTTGCAAAGACAACTATCTTATATAATAATACTAAAAAAAAGAATAAAAAAAATTTAAGTGAGTTCTTCAGATTGGCATATTCCATTCTTCTCTAAAAGAAGAGCAAACGAATTGCTGTCTTCATACAGCAGGAATGAAATGGAGTTTTTTGTATGTGTGATACTGTAATTTAAATATTTACCTACAATATGTTAAATATGAAAATGGACATATATGATACAAGTTAGCTTTTATTACAGTGTTCCCCCCAGAATTTCATTGCTTCTTGTGATTTGAGCAGCTTGAGAAGTTCCCTGTTCTTGAGTGTTACAAAATGTTAAGTGTGTACAAAGATACTGTGTTCTGTCTGTGTCTTAGCCTTTGACAGCATCAGCCATTAAAAGTTTAATAGAATGCATTTGTGATAGATATTGGGTAATTAATTTTTTTGCAGGACTTTATAGATTTATAAATTTCTCAGAATATGTCTCTCTGAGTCAGGGAGAATGAAGAACTATGTAAGGGAAACAAACAAGCAAAAAACCCTAATGAATATATGAATCCTTTTTGGTTTTTATTCATTAAAACAGGATGCCAAATATTGCACAATATTTGACTAAGAAACACCTTGAATTGGCTGAAAGCTTTTCCTTTTTGGTTAGGAATAGTTTGGTTTTTAGTTAGAATAGTTCTCTTATCTGGGTCATTGCAAAAGTGTCAGCTCAAGGGAGGGGAGCACAGTAGCCCCAGTTTATGTCAGCTTTATCTGTTTGAAATCAGCACCCTGAGTTCACCATCTCTTGAAAGTGCCACAAGGGCTGTGGGTGGGAGCTACTGCATCAACCAAGATTGCATTTGGTTGTTAAATATAGGTTAGAATAAAGATTTTTGTCTGTGTTAACCTGTAACCCATAATACCCGAGTTCTGATAAATCCTTCCATTTCTTTTGCAACTAATCCTATCTGATGTTTTGGGACAAGATAGGATGAGACTAGACCGGTGAATGGGGTGAAGTGTGACCTTAAAGGCAGGCGATCAGGATGTGCAGGCCTCTCGAATGACCCATACCGCATTCTTGAAGAGCTCAGGGGATGGGAAATGTGCCCTGACAGTTGTCTGTCATTAAGGGGCTTGTTTATGTAGCTGTTGAGCGACAGTCATGTTGTAGTTCCGCAAAGTGTCACTGATACTGTACAGTAGCTAGGTTGTCTCACATACATGTGAGAAAAACTTGAGCCAAAAGCTTAATTAATATTTTACATGCTTTTGGGCTCAAGTTTCTCTTACATTCTTCTTTCTTTTTTTTTTTTTTTTAATTTGGTCCAATGTGCTGTAAATAATGCCCTAAAACTATAATCATTCACTCTTGGAGATGTAGATTGTCTGTCACTGGAGTGCTGAACTGCTAGATTGTATTCTCTGTTTAATAGAAATGTGAGGTTTTTCTCTTGCGCAAACTTATGAAGAGGACCCTGAAATCCTAAATTTTCAAGATTTAATCTAAATAGATTCTCAGATGCAAAATATCTCATGTTGACTAGTGTTAAACATTTGTTATGTGTGGTGTTTATTTTTTAAATCATTTTAGTTTACCAAAAACAGCACTGAACTGTCCATTTGCTGGGACTTACAGAGTAAAACCAAAAGTAGAGACTGAGGTAAGCTGTGAAAATAAATTGTGAGAAAATTATCTGTGGTCTGATCATCGTGTACTCGGTGATGGTTTGGATGTAGCTGTCTCTCATAGCATCCATAGTCTGTTGTGAAACGGAGCTCCAGAACTGAATATGCTATTTACAAAACAACCCTTCT
>VYZW01005262.1:7940-19667 GCA_013401315.1 Balaeniceps rex
AAATACCCATTTTACTATTATATATCCCACTTCTTAACAGTACTCTGAAAAACAGAAGACACATGGATGCTTTACATCAAAAATTCTTTATAGGGTGCCTATTTTTTTACCTCTTGGTAATTTACACTTATTGAAGCTACAGTTAATAAATGATCTAATCAATGACAGTGCTACTTAGTAGTTAAAATAGTTAAAAGGAGTTCAAGGTTAGCAGATGAGACCATTAAAATAGTTTTTGACAGAGAGTTCTGGACTTGTTCTTTTCTGTCCTCACAGTTGTTCTAAGACAACGTGCATTTTTTACTGTTATGTGCAGCTAGTAGTTTTCTAAAAACAAAATGTTCTGGAGTTGTTCCTTTAACTGTTTGTAGGCTGACTGCAGTAGCAACAGTTGGAAGTAGGAAGGAACTGTGAGGAATTCACAAATACATATATTAGCTATACATATAGTCTATCCCAAAGTGAAATATTTTTTTTCTTTAATGTTTCTAGGCTAAATTATTAGGCATAATTTGGAGATCACCAAGAATCCTCAAGAATATTCATAATGGCTCACAAACAATGAGCAGCCAAAGCAATCAAATGCCTCAGGAGACTAAATTATGTGTTCATAATTTATACTGCTATCCACACTTTGTGGTTTGAATCTCCAGACACAGTTGATTGCATTTTTAAGTTGGTATTTTTCTCTCAGATTTATTAAGATAGTTTACAAAATACGGCAAAATAGAAGTATTATGATGCAGCTGACTCTTTTATACAAATTGCTCTCAAGAATTATGAATCGTCCTGTCAAGATGTCATAGTGCAGAGCTGACCAAAAATCCACATTACGCATCTTTGAAAACCCTTGGTTTTCACAGCAGCGCACAGTTCTCAGTACAATCCTATGGTAAACTGCCAGGTTAAAAACTTCAGTGACTTATAAAACACCTCTAAAATTATTTCAGAGAGATCATAGAAGTAGTGAAAGTTCATCTTTTTCATTTCAAAAGCCCAGGAGGCTAACACTTTTTGAAATCAAACCATAAATATACATTTCTGTCCTGCCTGGAAACAATAAACCGATAAAACACACTGCTTTCTGAGTTCATTACAATTTATTGTGAAAGCAGCATGTATTACATCTTATGAATTTCTATTTCATTCTGGTTAGGCTCTATTGTAAGTTAGATCCTTTCTTATTTTCCTTTCCAGGCAAATGCAAACCGTGCTTCAATGGTGTAAAAAAACGTTAAAGACTTGATCAGCTCTTGTATAAGGCCAGAGTCATGACTGATCTGTAATGCTAGGTAGCATGCTATGAATACTTAGTTTTAAAAGGCAGAATTTGTAATAACATCCAGTTACAATATTTACTATGACTCATCCTCATTAAATGCAATATCTACATAATACAAAGTTATAGTACACGCACGTTGCATAATGGTCAGTGTTATAACAGGGTGGTTATTCCTAGATGGTAGCTTGAATTCTGCACTGGAATGCACTAGCTATAACAGCTTCAAAGACAACTCCTCACTCTTCATTGAAGGAAAACTAATCTACATTTTCCATATAGAAAATATATTTCAGGGATCTGTGATGCAGTCTTCCTCATGCTACCCAGTCAATGCGTCACTGTATCCAAACTACAGGAGAAGGGATACGAGTAAACTGCGCAGGGAAAGTAGTTTCATCTCCACATGCATTCACTCCTATGCTTCCTGCCGAGACCTCCAGCGAATGTACCAATTAGCACCAGTTGTGTTGCTGATTTTCTGATCAGCTTTTTTCATACTGGCAGGCAAAGGTTTTTTGAGAAGAAAGTGCTGATACAAATATAAAAGCCAGGTAAGCTGGCAAAAGTAGATCTGTAGTCACAGAGTCAGAGCTACAGTACATTGCAGGTATAAAAGAAATGTTCCTCTGCATTCTGGCGATACAGTTCAGCCAAGAGTCTCATCTATAGATGTTTACATTATTAGGGAAATTGTCATCATATGTTGGAAAGCCCTACTACACAAGTGCAAGCAATGCAATGTGATATGAAGTAAAAAATTTATGCATTTCTTATTTTATAATGAGAGAAAACCTCTTACTGTGCACAGTGTTTATCTGTTAAAAACCACTAAGATGAGGTAATGAAATATATATTTTGCAAATCAGCTTTTACCTCTGCCTATTTATTTTATATTTTTTCTCTCTCTTTATCTGTATGTGCATTTTCTAGACTATAGGAGAGTATTTATCACACGCTGAATACTAGGACAAACCCATTTTACTCTTTCCATCTTCAGAACAGGGAAAAAGTGGACTTCAAGTCACACATATGTGGAAAAGAATTAATTTTATATTGGGTGCCTAAGTACCTTGTTAGAAAAACATGTTTCTAATAAAGTAAAAATGATACAAAGTCTAGATGTGAACATTCTCCAACGCCAAAACAGACTTTTAATACCTTACAACTTTAGTTTTTCAGAACAAGCTGCATAAAAAGAAAAGTTTCTAATAGTGCATTAGATTGCACCTGTTCCAAATAAAATCGATCCAGTCATTATGCTCTTCCCTCTTCTTTTTTTGTCTTCATCTTTGAAATAGACTACAAAGCTTGTGGAGAATCTCAGCAGGATGCCAAATCATTTTAACCTAGCCCAGCAAGATATCCATTGGAACCACAGCAGTAAATATAGATTTTGAATTAAAGATCAACAATTATCTAGACTCAGACTTATTTTCTTTGTTTTCTTCACTATTACCTAATTAGTCAAACCTCTATTTCTTTTATCAGTTATATATGTCTTTTAGTGGTGGTGTCATTTTTCTGCATGAGATGGAAGCACATATAACAGCAACTAAAACTAGCACTTAGAAACAACTGCACTGAAAGCAAATAAATATATGAAAAAAAGTCCCCAAGCCCTTTTGTGTGGATGTAAGAGGGGTAACAAGGAAGACACAGAGCTGTGTACACTGTTGTGGACATAACTCCCCCTTTCCTAAGCTCTTAATCAGGCAGAGGACTATTAATCTTTCTCTAGTAGCAGCTACATATTTTTAAATTACATTACAAACGCAGGCAATATGATGATTAAAAAAAAGAGCTTGACAGAAAAAAAAGCACTATATTACTTTCTTATATAGGAGAACACATACACATAATGGCACTTACTCTGTGCAAACTTAGGAGGATTGTCATTAACATCAGTGAGTGTAATTGTCACAGTTGTAGTTCCAGAGAGTCCACCCATATGTCCTCCCATGTCCTTTGCTTGGATGACCACAAAGTATTCTTCTTTGGCTTCTCTGTCCATGTTGGGAAGAGCTGTTTTAATTATAGCTACAATAATGGGGGGGAAAAACGTCAGGTACAGACCCAAATTCAGTTTTGCAGCTATTTTTATGGATATATATGTAAATATTGGTATAAAAATTGAACTGCTAAAGGTCCGGTTAAGTTGTCTCTTAGTACCAAGGATAAAGAAGAATTTGAGATTTTCAAAAAAGTATATTAGAGGTCACCTACCTTGATTTAGTTAAAAGTGCAATGCAATTGTGGTCCAAAACCCAAGAATTAATCATACCTGTGATACATATTAATTCTTACATTTTTTTCCTGATAAACGTTTTGGTTTCTGTCCTACCTCCCACAGAAATCCATCATTTCCCCACAGAATTCACAAACAGAAGACTACTACATAGTAAACTTAATCTGTAAACACTGTTAACCGTATCTGTCAGATTAATTGTTTCAAATATTTTAAACCCAAAACCATTATTTAATCTGCTCTTGTATATAATGCAGGCTACAGTTCTTCCTTTAAGTCCTAAATCGAGTGCCTAAACTTCTACTGAAGAATGACAGCATGTCTTTCAGTATGTCTTCCAGCATAGTCAGCAGTACTGCAAGCTCCTGAAGTCACTCCGTTGTCCCTGCTCTAGGAAGGCCACTGGTTGGACAATGATCTCACTAAGCTGTTACCACCTACTTTATTAGGTTAGAAGTTTTTAAAGACAGAGAAGTAAAATGATCTGTAGTATATCAAAATATAAAATGTCAGTGGGCTAGCAGGAAGATATCTGCAAGGGACAGTCCAATTAAATATGGGGCCAGATCCACTGCAAAATCCTGTAGATTTCGTGGATATCTAACAGAAGAAATAATAAAATCTTTTTTTTTTCCCCAAAACTTCTCCACCTGTAATGTGCTATCACATTCACAACATTCAGTATGGAAAGTGCAATACTAAATGTTTAATGGTAAATTTAAATGGTGTTCATCACAGTCTAGTAATGTCCACCATAATAAAAAGGTAAGAATCAACTAAAGAAGTCCCACTAAACCTAGGGAAAATAACTCTAAATGTTAACCTGAAATACGGCATTTTTTTTCTTTTAATCCTGTTTTTGAATTCTATTTTTTGAAAAATCATTTGTCTGTGAAAAGAGAGCACAAAGTTCAAGTTACTGAATTATCTTAGTGGTTAAGTGAAGTGTAAGAGTGCCGAGGGGAATTCAATCTACCATTGCAGTGGTTCCTTTAAACCATGGTGCTTGAGGGTTCGTATGAGGCATAAAGAGTGTCTCTTCATGGGCCTGTACTTGTAAAGCTGAAGGACACAGTTTATGGCCAGATACTGACAGTAACTCACCAAGTCACTGGAATTCATTAAAAAAAGAAGGTAAGAATTCTATATTGTACTGTATATTTGTTAAGATTTGCATGTTGAATAGAGTGGCCAAGTTCACACCCTGGATCATACACACCTGTTTGCTGGGCCTGATCATACATTTCATTAGCTCTCACACTGTATTTTTTTTTTTAACCTGTCCTTTGTTAAGTATTGTCAGGAGTTTTTAGATGTCAGTCAATACTTATTGTGAATATGTTAGTTTTGATTTTTTTATTGGGCCTAGCATAGCTGTGGAGACTCCAAATAGCTCTTTTTCTTTCAAATGGGATGGTTTCTATTAAACAAGCTTCTTAGAAATGACACTCTGGCTGAAATGCTGAGATTATCTACTCATGTATTTATGGTGAATAAAGAAATGTTCCTGGTCTTTATCATTAATATTGTAATACTAAGAATCTGATCAGACCTTCTTTTCTTGGCCGAGTACAGGACCAAGCTAAGAGCAAGGGGGTGTAAGGCACTTAGAGTAAAGCAATATGCTTGCTACATAAACCACCAAACATAACATAATAGCAGTCTTGTAACCTACACTTTCGTAAATTATTTCCATAAAATATTTTGGGTTGTTGTCTTACATATTTTATAAATATAATTCTGGATGAAAATGAGACCTCTATCTTATGTCCGCCAAGTCAGAGTAATCTCTTGTTCCCAAGGAACTCAATACGTAATCAGTGATTTTTCATTCCAACATGTGGTAAGTGGGGTTAGGAGCAGCAAGGCCAGCTGCACTGCAGTTAAAGCTGAGTTGGGAGCAGCATGTGGAAACAAGGCAGGCAGGAGCAGTGACCTCACCAACAAGGAGCCAGACTGCAGAGTGGCACGTCAAGGTCCCTCTCAGATTCAGAGATAGTGGCCAGGCTGAGCCACAGTCTGATGATCACCCAGCGAGACCACAGCAACAAGGCAAGTCTGAGGCCAGGCCAGGAAACCCAGCTGGAGGGTCCGGATCTGGGTCAGAACCAAGAAAATACGAGACCGGGCGCAGATGTAGCACAGCCGGGAGCCAGCAGTAGAGCCACAGCCTAAAAGCAGCTCCCAAGGAAAAGGAGGGCAGCCCCTGCACGAAGCTTTCTTCACAACAGCTTGTACCAGCAAAGGAGCTGACCTTGGACGCAGCCAGCTACACTTCTAAACTTAACCAAACTCCTTGAAGGAGGTTGTGCTCAGCACCCTGACAAATACAATGTAATCCAGTGCTTGTAAAACCAATGAAGCAGCCTTGAAGTACAAAATTCATGTAGTTTAACTATTCTATACCACCTATAGGAGGGGACGTAAGTTATTCTGCAAAACATTGAAGAATATGCTTCTGTTAAATTTTTTTAATTAAAACAGGAGAACAGTAAAACCTAGAAGATAATAATAAACATTTATCAGATATGATAGGTGCAAAATACACTCAGTAAAAGAGTAGGGCCATTTCCTCCATAGTGCCGTGGGTAAGGAGAGTAAATGATATTTATTTCTAAAAGCATTTGACAGTTGTGACTGGTTTGGACCGACTGGTTTACTATTTAGGAATAATAATGATGCATTCTGCAAAAAATTCTATTGTTATAAATGAGATGACTCATAAAAAGGATGCTAATGCAAACTTAGGGTATCAGAATTTGGTCCACATTAATTTTTTTCACTAAAAATATTGATCAAAACATCAGTGAAACCTTGTTTCAATAGGTTTTGTATTAAGCCTACAATAACTTTTCCTCCATTATTTTTTTTTAGGCAGAGTTTGCCTTGTTTGTTTGGGTTTTTTAAACCTAATTTACATAGTTAAGTCTAGCCTACAGGTGACTTGTAAAAGATGCCACTTGTATTCTGCAGTTTACTCTGAGACAAGTTAATTATTTCAATAAAGTGATGATTTTTCCTAGACATGTATTTTAATTTGTCTCTAATGTGTGGAACAGTCTAGCCCTTGCCTATGGTTTGAAAGATATCAGGAAGATTAAATATCTTAAAAAGTGCCTAAATCAGAATTTCAGTTTCTGACTTTTAAGACATAAAAATTGGGTTTTTTTTCTGTATAAAGATACTAACATAACCTGTTATTGCAATAGTTTTATACATACTTCAATCTGCTGTCTCATCCCATAAACCATTTGCCAGAAGCTAAGTCAAAGACAAAGTCAAGTTTCAATTTCAAACACAATAAAAAGCTAAAAAGAAGTTTGCTGTTTTAATTACTATAAGAGAAGCTGAAGGTTTTTAAACATCAAATATATCCAAATTACACAGGCTGATTGTTACCACCAGTATTTCTATATTCAGAATCTATAGAATGGAGGTCAGCAAAACAGAAGTGTTGGTATCTCTTATGAGGCAAATTAATAAACACAAAAAGGCTCCATCCTCACCTAAGTAATGTGATCGAGACAAAGACAGACTAAGAGAGTTATGTATAGAGAATTTCAAGGATATTTATTTGTTCTTTTGCTTTATTCATCATTTCTCAGGCTGGGCTCACAGGAAGTACTGAAACTTTCAATCTATTTTTAGAAAACAATTCAGTCTCACCAAATACTAATACACATACAGCACACAGAACATTAACTCGTTGAGCATTCAACCTGCTCTACTTCAATTCAACCCAGAAACAAGTTGAGAATAAAAACATAATCACTTTCAGCATGCTATGATGGATGAAAATGATATGTGCCAAACAGGAGAGTAGTTTAAAAGCAAGGGATGAGAATTACCGTAAACTAATGTAAGGCAGATAGATGCTTGTTGGAAGATTGTATTCAGAAGAGTTATCAATGGCTTACTGTCAAAGGGGATAGATGGATGTAGTGGTTCATAGGGTTTGTTCTGCTTCTAGCATCATTCAATATTTCCTGAATGATGGAAGACAGGAAGAACTTATGAAGCCTTTCAGATGACACAAAGTTGGGAGCCATTGGAAGTACTGGAAGAACAGGATTAGAGTTCAAAACAATTTTGATAAATTGGATAGTTGAAAGAAGCAGGATGCAACTCAATTTGGCAAGTAAAAAGTATTTTGTGTGGGTGAAACAATTAACTTCACAATTACAATAGAGCAGATGACTCACAAGACAGAAAAGAATGTGGAGTCAAAATGAGCTGAATATGAGTCAACAGGGTTTTGCTGATAAAAATGCTCAAACATTTCCTGGTATGTTATAAGGAAGAACTGTGGAATAATCCTTCCAGTTCACTCATACTGGTAAGACTGCAGCTGGAACGGCGTGTCTAGTTTGGAAAAAAAAAATTGGTTTGTATAGTTAGGGAAGTATGAGGAATTCTTTACAGCCAAATATGTAAAAAATACTGGGAGTTACTCTCCTTTTCCACTGGGGATAAGAGAAGAAATGATGGGCCTAAAATATAAACCACAAAATGGGTTTAAATTGCAGCAAGAGAGATTTCACTTAAACATTAGGAGAACACTTTCTAACAGAGAAGGTAAGTACAGACAGAGAAGGCTGCCTGTAGAATTTGTAGTATTTCCATTACTGAAAGTTTTTAAGAACCTATCAGACAAACGACTGTCAAGAATGAGAAGCGGTAAACCTGATCCTTTTTTGGGGCAAGGGTGCTCACTTGCATTCTCGCTTGAGGTCCCTTCCCTCCATATTGTCTAAGATAAGGCTTTATCTCTATGTACTCTAAAATATTTCACAAACCTTAGAACCGTGAAAACATTCAATGGACGTGTAGTACAACCACTGAACAGATACCTGCATCATAATTTGGCTACAGATCCTCTGACTAAAGCTGGAAACATCAGGAAGCGGGTTGGAAGGTAAAGAAACCAAGAAGTAATCTATTTCTTCAAAGAATGAAAACACCACCAATATTGGAAGTACCTTTTTTTTTTTTTGGCTGAGTTGCTTTTCCTAAACAGCTATTGGTGTCACACTGCTCAATAGCAAATAAAACAGCTGCAGAATGGGATTTACTTTTACAGTGGTCCTAAACGCACACACTGAGCAATTTGCACAATCTGCCTCACAACTTGAATCGGTTAAAATGCACCCCTGTGGACTACTTTCAAAAACCTTTTTGGAAGAATATACACTGTCTCACACTGAAAAAGATCAGAGGAAAAGAAGCAATGTGTCAGAAGCTATAGCTGATGAAGAGAAAGAAGAGAAGGAACAACAGAAATAAGGATCTGTTTTTCATTTTTCACTTTCCTCTCCATTTTTTTGAGGATCTTTTTATGGTAATGCTATAAAACTACACACGATAATAATTGAGAACATGGAACAAAACCAAGCAAGCACTATGCAAAATTGGACTCTGGCCCTGAAAAGCCTTTCTTAAGCATCTCATTCATCTCACACATTTTGATGAAGACTTCCTGCTATTTCAACTTGCATACTTTGGAACTTTCCCTTCTTCATTTTGGAAGAGCTAAGTAATTGCTTTGTTCTTCCTTCCGTGCTAAAATCTTGGTGGAGATTCTTATTAAATATAACAGTCATTTAGGATCCAAACTCCTGAAAAATCAATCTCGTAATTTCTTCAGAGAGCCATGAGATGCATTCTTCGTATTCCCATGAAGCACACTGACTTCAGTGATGTTTTAGCAGTCCATAAAAAAGGTTCACTTGGAGATCTGTGGAAAACCCATACCATAATTCCTAAAAAATGAATACTTCACAACTAACTTTCTTGAAAATTAAAAAAAAATTCTAGTACTTTGATGATGTGATACAGGCATACCGATCCACTATTTTTAATTCCATTTATGCTTCATAAAAATCATAATCATTTTAATAAAAACTATCATCAAATATTCTCATTTCTTACTTAGATGGAATGCCTTAGGATTTTTATTTTAGCAAGACAAGAAAAATATATGTAGTCTCTAGCAAAGTTGGCTAACTTGCTAGAAAAAATTATGAATTACAGGAGTGGTCTGAACTACATTCAGATCTAGATATATTTCAAATCAAAGACATTAGCCACAGTAAAAATGATCGCTAGGTGAGGAATTGAATACTATGTTATACCATTTTATGGGGAGTGATTCTGTGCCATTTTTGTATTTTTAAGAGGGAAGCTAACAGTGTACACATCTTATTACCATGTTTACTTTTTAAAATTGTATGGGGAAGATGGCACTGCCTGCCTTTTAAACAGTGACATGAAGGTTGAATATCATTTTATTAATTCTCTTGTTTTTCGTGTAACCTACAATCTATTGTATTTTCTTTTTCAGCCCATATTCCTACCATTTTTGTGTTTTCTGATCTTGCTTTCTTTCTGAAGTAGCCCTTGCAAGTTTGCCATTGTGTGTAAATTAACACTACCTACCTTTCACTCTATGTATTCTGCTTCAAGAATATCATATAGGATACGACTGGATAACACCTATTATAATACTGTCTTCTTAATTCAGATAAACTTGTATCTGGGTTTTATAGTATGGGTAAAAAGCTTTCATCTCTACTTACCAGCCATTCCCTTTTTCCTGGGACCAAGTTTCACTGGCATAGTGAAAGGATCACTCTCTCACCAACTGAGAATGAATGCAATAAATATTTTGCATTGCATTTACGACCTTGCTTCCTTAGGGTTTTATTTGCAATGATGCTCTAATAACTATAAGTATACTACACACTTTACAGAAAGTAGCCTTGGATTCTTTTTCAGATGCTTTCCAAATCTAGCTGTGTAGTTCAAATTCCTCTCTCTAATTCGGTCTCTTGAAGAACGACCTTGTTTAGACATGTAGCCCCTGTTTTCCTACTCAGCATGAGGAAAATGGTTAAGTCCTAACTATCTCACTAGCTTTCTAAAATAATAGAAGTGTTGCTCTGAAATGCAAGTAATATGTGTGGTATCAGCTTTTTTGTTACTACTATTATTAGATAAACTCCAGAAGCAGAAATCACCTTTTTTTCAAATGCCAATCTCTCTTGATCTTAAGCCGCTTGTCTTTACCAACTACAGACCATCATAACTGTTTTCAAACGTCTCTGCAGTGATTTTCTACTTCCTTTATGAATCAGAAAAGACAGCTCTTGCTGCTACTGAAGGACACAATCCTACATACCTTATCCANCAACTCCTAAGGTTGCACAGAATACTTAGTACACAATGACAAGAAAAGGCTTATAGTAGTTTGAAAATATACTCTATTTTCAGCATTGCGCCTAAGTGCATCAAATGCTGTCAAGACAGAGCTGAAGGTGCTGTAACAGAAGCGACCAAGGATAAGCTCCAGAAATCCTTGCATGTGCTGGAGCCGATTCTGCTACCTTGGGAATGTTGCTATCCAGGCTGCATGGACCTACCTCTGTATGCTGCTGCACACGCCTGCCTTCTCCTCTAGGAAACGAGATCCTACACCTCACTTGCTAAGACAGAACAACATCTACCCATCCCAGTTCATGCCTCTCAAAATTCTTCCCGTTAAAAAATTAGTTAACTTAACTAAATCTGTAGTAATTGGCAAGGATATCATAGCAGCACTAGTTAATAAAGTGAGCTAGAAAGCAGCAGTTCAATCCAGGCTCTGACTAATGTCGAACAAGTTCTTTCTCTACACTAATCCCATGAGGGTTTAAATCTAAGCTATTTAGAAACTGAACTATTTAGAAAGGCTCTGTTGAACACGAGTTAGTTCTGTTCCTAGCAGCTCATTACTTTCCCCTTACAGTTGCAGATTACTTCCTGTATCAAAACTGTTTTTCCATCTCTCTCTAGTTTGAAAATGCTACCTTGTCCTTTTATCATAATTACAGAAACAGTCCCTGTGCCTCTCTTTTATTAACAAATCTCAAATATTTGTGCAGTGATTTCATATCCTCCTTTAATGACCTCTTATCCAGTTTATACAAATTAAGTTCAATCAATCTTTCATTATAAGTAATATTCTTCTCACCTTAGCTACCCTGCTTTGAACTTTCTTCAGTATTTCAGTAGTCTTTTTTATGATGATGGGTCTTACCAGTACTACATGCAATATTCTGAGGGCAGCTTGTGCTATCTTTGATACGCACCATTACTAATAAACTGGACATTAACAACCAGATAGAAAAATAGTCTGTAACATCACAAAAATGTCTGTAACTCA
>VYZW01005269.1:12686-34512 GCA_013401315.1 Balaeniceps rex
GGGCGCCCGCCATGCTGATGCTGCCGCCGGCCCAGGCTCCGGCTCGGCCAGCGGGCGCTGGAGGCGGATGCCGGGCCGCGGCGCGCACGTGACGCCGGCGGGCGGCGCGTGATGCGTCACTGGGCCGCGCGTGACGTCACCGCAGGCAGCACCGCCCCCGCCTGGGCGCGGCGGGGAGGGCTGTGCCCAGCTGTACGCGGGTGGGGGGCCGCAGAGCCGTGGAGAGCCGTCCTGCGGCCGGGGAAGATCCCGCAGGAGCCGCGGTGAGGATCGGGGCAGGGGAAGGCGCTGAAGACGCCGAGTTATTGGCGCCGTCGTTTCTGGGCCGATGCCTCTGGCCTGCTTGAGAACCGCCTGTACGGCTCGTCGGGCCTGAGGGCGTAAAATAAGATGGCGCTAGGAGGCACGGGAGTTCTAGAAATACACAGCAGATTGTTCGTGTGGCTGGGCATAAGTGCAGACACCACGGAGAACTGACAACCAGTGCGTACACATACACGTACACGTCGTCCTGTGCCATGACCTGTCTCCCCAGAGCTCACAAAGCTGTTCCTCAGAGCATATCTATACTGTGAGCCAATGCTAAAGCTCAGATTTGCTTTGCGCCCACATTTTTACGTATACACCTGCACTCAGGTACAGATACGAGGTAAACTGGCACACAGAGAAGAAAGCTCAGACTGGGTCCTTTGCAGTGTAAGCCACAGGCATGCACAGCTCCATCGCTGTAAATCCCGTCAGCTGTGGCAGCAATATCTCATTGCAGATAAAGCTGGCCTTTCACGATATGTTCTTGAACCGCACACTGCAGGGGTGGATGGCATAGGCAGCTTATTTAAGCTGAGACCCTGCAAGAGCAGTATAGATGTGCCAAATGGGCCAATGGCACAGACACACGGATGCATAGGAAAATCATGCTGTGCTGTAGCCTGTGCTCTGGCATGTCTGGATAGTGGCATCCAGCAAGAAGTATGGAAATAGTCCTTCTCCCTCCCTAGTCCCCAAGGATTCCAGAAATGTCAAGCTCTTGTTTATGCAAATGGATCTTCTGGTTTTATATTAAGAACAGAGGAAATATCTCAGTTATTTGACTAATCCAACAAAACAAAACAAACAAGAAAAAATGCTGTTTACATATTCAAAGCCCACAGCTTTCTTCCAGTCCTTTGAATGCCATGGGAGAAAGCTCAGACACCTGCACTGCCGAGTAAGTGATCTGCTGAGTATTTCTGAGAAGTGGCTCAACAATGATCTTTAGAAGTATTTGTATTTAAGGGACACATATATTGAGGCTTTTAAAGTTTACACTCCCCTAAAGTCAGTGGAAGAACTTTGGCCCAGTGCAGTGATTTACACTCATCTGTAGGATAGATGCCATCAATTTATATGCTGTGGGTTAATTTCACAGCCAGGACATTTACAAATGTCTGGCTTTTAACATGAAAGTTAAAATCCTGAGGAGAACATTAAAATCTACAAAAAGACCCTAGGTCTGCATATGTACAGTATACACGAGTTTTCTATTATCCTCGACAACAGGCTTGAACAAACAGCCTCCTAGCTTAAATTCAGATCCAGACATGAACTTCGCTCCTGCCTTATGGCACAAACCAAACTTCCCAGTTCTAATACTGCTTGTCACTGGAGTTTGAAATTTGGGTGTGCACGTTCCCAGCATTTAGACTTCAGCCTACTCAGAGGAAAAAAAAAAAGGCTTAAGGCTTAAAACCAAGAGATGAAGCAATACCTCGGTCCACACTGGGGTCAGTGCTGTTTGGGTGTGCCTGTCCTGGATCTTCCATCTCCAAAGAACAGCCCTTCTAGACCTTTCTGTTTCTTTTTGAGGTGATGGTGGTGAATCCTAAGGTGCTATAAAGAACAGTTGCCTGTAAATAATCTTGTGTGGTGGCTGAAGTAATGATTTACTGAAGCAGGATCAGTCTAGTGGACAAGGGTGATGGGAACCCTTGTCTACAGAGTTTGCTGAAACTAAGCAATGAATACAGCATTAAGTGCAAATAAGATCTGAGGCAGTAACAGCTCTGACCACCTGGTCCCCATACATCCTGGGATCCTGAGGACCCCAAGTCATCATAGAGACTCTAAAGTTACTCTTTGTAATGACCTAGAATATATACCAGAGATCCAGGCAGCAACATGGATTTGCTAGTTGTAAATATATCAAGGACGCAGGGCCTGTCAAATGGTGAGATAAATGAAGAATTTTCTCTAAAGCATAATCCCAACGGATCACGCAAATGAATCTAAGAATAAAAAAATCTGGAGAGGATATGACTCAGAAGAGAGCTGGTAACCATTGTGGGTTTATCAGAATGCAGATGACGCTATTAACATATCTCTTTTGTTTGCTCGAGGTATTGATTCAACCACCATGTGATCTTTGGAGGCGCACCTTGTTTATAGTGCCTCTCACCAGCCAAAAAAAACACTGACCTTATCACAGTGACAAAAACTTCCAGGTAGGTATAAGCATTGAGAAAATACATCTATGGCACCTGATAACATCAAACAACCAGAACTGGCTGTAAGGACCCCTTGCTAAAGACTTCCAGCTCAACACAACAGTGGTACACACGCACACTGCAAATAGGTAAAGATTCACATAAGCACACTGTTGTGCTTTAACCCCAGCCAGCAACCAAGCACCACGCAGCCGCTCACCCACTCCCCCCCAGTGGGATGGGGGAGAGAATCAGAAGGGTAAAAGTGAGAAAACTTGTGGGTTGAGATAAAGACAGTTTAGTAGGTAAAGCAAAAGCCACACACGCAAGCAAAGCAAAACAAGGAATTCATTCACTACTTCCCATCAGCAGGCAGGTGTTCAGCCATCTCCAGGAAAGCAGGGCTCCATCACATGTAACCGTTACTTGGGAAGATGAATGCCATTGCTCCGAATGTCCCCCCTTTCCTTCCTTCTTCCCCCAGCTTTATATGCTGAGCATGGCATCGTATGGTGTGGGATATCCCTTTGGTCAGTTGGGGTCAGCTGTCCCGGCCGTGTCCCCTCCCAGCCGACTCGCTGGTGGGGAGAGAAGCAGAAAAGGCCTTGACTCTATGTAAGCACTGCTCAGCAGTAACAAAAACATCCCTGTGTTATCAACACTGTTTGCAGTACAAATCCAAAACATAGCCCCATACTAGGTACTGTGAAGGAAATTAACTCTATCCCAGCCAAAACCAGCACACACACCTATATACACAGTGAAAGCTGGGCCAAATAGTCTCATTTGCACACATACATAAACTACAAATGCACAAAGGTAGGACTACTAGCCTTTTGTATTTACACACACAGGGCCCTATTACACAAACATACACATAGTTTGACAGGGCTTGACCAAGCGTTTTCCCACATGCCCAAACAGAAAAGCTCCCCCCACACATCAAACCCAGCTTTGACCCCAGTCTTACGCTCCCAATTCCACAGAGGCAAAGCAGCCTTTCTCACAGTGTACAAATGTGCACAAACGAAACAGTTTGTGGACAGATATGCAGTGGCAGGAGGTTATTTCTAGCCCACAGCAAACTTAGGAAAACAGGTCGTAGATCAAATGGGTTTGTATAGCCTGGGGAGGTGCCAGGCAGCCCTTTACAGTGTGGAAACAAGAAGCTTGACCTGAGTGACAGAAGAAAATCTGCTTCAAGCAGGGGGCAGAGGAAAGGAAGGAGAAATCAACCTTCCTGGACAACAGTGGAAGGGGTGACTGTGACATGGGAGGGAGAGGAAGAAGGTGAGATGTTCAAGTAGGAAAGGTCGGCTGTTTTAGGGGCACAAAGACGTGGGGGAAGCTGATCCTGAGAGGGTCTGACAGGCCAGAGTTGTGCAAGCTGTATGAAAAAGGATGGGAAGTTGCTATAGCAAAGGTGGTTGAGGAGAGAAGCTGTGCCTTCTGGGCACAAAGAACGAGGGGAAAATCAGTTTTAATTAATTGGAGCGTATAGGGTCCTTCAGAATGTACACACGGGATGGGTGTCCTTTTCCTCAGTTTGTTTTATTCTGTTGCCATTTTTTTTTGCTCTTTCCCTGCCCTTATGCTTTGCACATTGAAGAATCTCTTGCAGCTGTCAGTTGGTGACTGGGCAGTGGGCTTTTCTGTAAGGCAAAGGGCCAGGCCGGAGCAAGAGCAGCTGCCAGGCAGGAGGGAAGCGCCAGGGCCCTCGTCTTGGGTGGCAGCCCATGCGGGGGGTGTGCGGGAGGCGTAGGCTCAAGACAGCCACTCATCAAACAGCTTCCCAGAAAACCCTCTGGACAAGGGTTTCTAGCAGGGCTGCCTGTGATCTGAGGCCTGGGGAAGGATGTGTCCAGAGCCGTGTTGTTTTTAAACACAGCCATTTGGAGTCGGTTCACTGACTGGCATGGCAGGGTTCTGCGCGCAGGGAGGAGGTCACGTTACAATTCGCAACGTTAAAGCTGTAGGGCCCGATTTCCACTTTCTCTATTTCCATGTGGGCTAGGCTGAGGTAGGACAGAGGAAGGTCAGCCAACTTTATACTGTTTATAATTTCAGTCTAATGTACGCTCTGCATCCTATGGCCCCATACAAAAGCAAAGATGGGCAGCAACAGAAAATAGCCATAAGGGCAGACTGCAGCCCAGCACCTCCCTGCCTGCCCCCTGTGAGATTTACCAGGCCTATGATGACTTCTTTAAATACTCAACTCTTACAGAAGCATCTACACTCACTTTATGCCCCTTGATACTGCCAGAGAGACATGCAGCAGCCATTGAAGTTTGGTACTTGAGCTCTCGTAATTCATGTGGAAGCTATTTAGGAGAAGTCTGACTGTGGGCAGCAGAACTGACAGAGTTGACTACTCAGTCATCGCATCTACAACCCAGCAGAGCAATTTAAATGTTCATAGATTTCAGTTAAATTTAATACATTGCAGCAGCTAATGTAGGTTTCTTAGGCAATTACCAAGACTGTCTACCTATGAACACTTCTCTGCTTAGTTCTCTATTTGCTGTAGGGTATGAGACCGCATATCCCAATTGGTCCCCATTAAGAGTGTTTAGGAACAAGTTGCAAGCTATTGAGAGTTTATATAATGTCAGTAAAGTAGCTACAGGCTATTTATGGACAGCACTGCCTCAAAAGAGTACTAATTAAAGGGGAGGACTCTACCATAACATAACACCATACTGGTTGGAATCAATATTTTGATTAAAACTGTACCTTTTCACCTGATTGCTCATCTACACTAAAGGCACTTCTGAACATGAAGATATGTCGGCAGAGCCCTCTGGTGGAAGTACCATCTAGGAGCACAGAAAGGTGATATTTTTTTTTTTTTTTTTTTTTTTTTTTCCATCAGGCCACCATTATCAGCTTCTGAAACTGACATACATTAAGGTGACAAAAGCACACTTCCATCACCAAATCCGAGGTTAGCAGGGCCTTTGCTAGCTAGCCTAGCTAGGTGATCAACAGCTTATGGTTTTCCATTTTACTAGGTGATCAGCCCAGCAGCATAGTAGCAGCAGTAAAAGGCACTAATCTAATTGTCTTGCCAAGCTCATTAAGGAGCCTGTTACACGTGATTCCAGCTGAGTGTCTTGACTGGGCAGCCTGAATGTGCTCCAAGCTTCACGAGAAGCCTGTTTGCCTGGGGACCACTGCTGCACCAACAGAACAGCAACAGGTTACTAGCTCCAGACATTTATGCTGCCTGCTTCTGCATCGGCTAGAAACTTATTCCTGGAGCAGAGTTTAGCCTAATTTGTACGGGTGGGCCAGAGGCAGTTGTGTGCATTCACTGGAGCAATGCATAAGCTAAATTTGCACATCGTTCCTTAGCCTGTGATGGTTGTCTACCTTCTAGGCTAAAGGATATTTGCAGCTATGCTTGCCTCTACCTCTCATTCCCCAGCAGAGAGCACTCTAAGAGCAATGTTAGAAGCACAGCCACCTTAGCGCAGTGGGGAGTTAGGCGTGCAAGGTTTGATCTTTAACAGATCTGTGCGTGTTCTCTAACCGCAACTCCAGTTTTGCCTATATATGCCTATCATCCCCGCTGGACACTTTGAAGATAATCTGTCTTGTGGCTCCTGTTCCTCTTCATGAAACACATCTCAAAGGGGGGATCAGTTCTAAAAAGCTCAGGCATCGATGACTTTTTCTGAAGCCCTGGAAAACAAAGCCATTGGCACTGTTTGAGCGCCTTGCTTGTTTGAGCCAGACAGCAAAAGTATTACCTGCTTCCTGGCTGTCATCACCTTTACTTTCATTTTCTTCAGCAAGGTGGAACGAGGAGATATGTTTGCTTGTATCTGCTTGCCTCAACAGCTGTACAGATGGTCTGCACAGTGGGCTGCCTCTCCTTCCCCATCATAATTTTCCAGTATTTATCTGAAATTGGGAAAAATATCGACTGTCCAATCTCCCACACTGCTTCATATGCCCAGTAGGATATTGTTAGAAAGTCAATCTCGTTCTTGCTTCAGCCATCCATTGGATTTGAGCTCTTAGGGTACCCCACACTACAATGTGTCTGCTCTTCCAATCACACAGCGCACTTCACCTAAAGGCGTTGAAAGAGCGAGCACAGCAGAGTGTAGGTATTCAGTCCAGGAGATGCAGCTACAGGCAGGGAAATCAAAGTGGAAGACAAGTTTTGTGGTTATGCTATGAACATATCAAATCACCAGGAGAGTGGGCCAGATCTGGGAAAGCACTATGTTCCAGACACTGTTTTGTAGCATCTTGAGTATTTCTAAGGAATTTCATGAGGATAAATGTGCACAGAAGCATTGTGGCCTCCACAGATCAGACACCACAGGAGCCACATCAGGGGAAGTTCCTAAATTACTCCCTTGCCAGTACAGCATGAACCCAACCAGGAAAGGGTTGAGCTGGCTATTCTTGGGACTTGTTTTGTCTGGTGGCTTCCTACAAACTGGAGCAAGGACTCACCAACTTGTTCCACATCATTAGCAGCTGGCAGCTTCCCAACCATTACCAGCGTAGTCTGGATTTCACCCAGCAACTTGAGATGAAAGACATTGCAGCACCACTGCACTCACTGTTTTAGGTCCCCATCCGGCTCCCACTGAAGTCAGTTAGTCTTTTTCCACTGAGTGCGGCTGGAGCTGGGTCTGACATTTCTGTAACAGTTCTGTCTCAAGTCCTCAGCTAGCTGAAATATTGGTAAAATAGTCCAACACAACAGATAGATGCCTGCAACTCAGCTATTTTCTGGCATTCAAATTAAAACCAGCACTACAGTCAAGCAAGAGCATGAGGAGTTATGTTTCTTTCCTGAAAACACTGAAGGTCTGAACTTCGAGCAGCTGAAGCACCTGGTAAAAGGAATCTAGAAGCCTGCATTAAGTGAGTGTCTGTCAGGAGGCTGATACATGTGTGAAGCTCTGTTCTGTTTTCCAAAGTGCATCCCTGCCAGGAGCACCATAAAAAAAATTTCTCTGGTGGTGATGAAGATACTGATAGCACTCAGCTGCCCTAAGAATGGCTGAGGTAATTGCTCATATTTTGGGGGGAGCCTTGGGAGAAGTGCATGTCTAAAAAGGTATCCAAAGTCCAGGGGTGTAGGAGCATGCAGGACATATATGTATTTTTACAAATATAGCGAGGAGACACCTCACCTGGCTATTCTGTCAGCAAAATGTTGAGAGTACTTTGAGCTATTTAATGGACATCCTAAAGGCTGTAAAGTATACACGCATAATTTGAATTCCTTCTGTCTGTCTCATTCTGCAATGAGCGACTATTGACTCCTCCTGTTTTACATATGGAAAGCTGAAGCGCAAAGACAGCAGCACAAAATGAGCAAGCAGAGATGAGGCCAGGGCAGAGACTGCCTTGCTCAAAGGTCAGCAGTTGTCCATCATAACATGTACTGCCTCCCAGTCAGCTGTGCTCAGATGCTGCAGATGGAGGGCCTGGTTTGTTACCAGATGTGGCCACTGTTACTGAACATCTTGTCATTGCTAGGATGGGCTTAATTCCACTTTCAGGGCCAAGACTCCAAGAAGCAGTTACCATTTTAAATATGGTGTCATGCAACCACTGCAGGGCTGACCCAACACCTGGAGCAGCAGGCTGTCAGCACAGGAACAAGAAGGGCATTCAAGGGAATGAGAAGCTGGGTAAAATTAAAATTGGCAAAAGAAAATTATTTTTTCCACGCTAACATGGAACTGGATTTAGGAGCTTGTGGTAAGAGGATGCCACTGAGGCCAAGAATTCAGAGTCTTGGTTTTTCTCTCTAGAAGAATAGGAGGAGGACTGTGGGAAGACCAGCTCTGCTTCTGCTATGAACATAAGAAAATCCTGGTGTCTTGTAGTTAATGTTTACGCTGTGGGCAAGGATGACCTGTAGCATAATGCTGAGACACCTCAGCAGTTTTCCCTCTAAAGGATACATGAAACTCCTAGGGGTCTGTGAGGAATACCAGGAGCCCATGAGAGCCTTTTCCCAAGAGCCAGCATTACTGAAGTGCAGTGGGCGAGCAGAGTTCCTCCACCCTTGACAGTTCAGTGCAAATATAGCCTATATAGCCAAATGTAGGCAGAAAGAATCCCCATTTCTGGAGAATGAGAAGGGGAGCAATGGAAAAGAGTAGCAGCATCCCTCCCCGAAAACCCACTTCCCTCCATCCCCGTAGCAAGCTTCTCTGCAGGCAAGACTAGGATTAATAGGAAACATATGGGAGGAGAGTCTGTGATCCAGGGCTCCAGGACGAGCAGCAGAAGCACTAAGGAGCTACCTGGACCCCATTCAGGAGTGAGCTCAGGGATCAAACATCTCATGAATGGGGAGTGGGCTGGGTGGGGAACTTAAAAGGTACAGGCTGGTTTGGTGCTTCCCACCCTCCCAGGGCAACACACCAGCCTGAGACGAACATTCCAGTTCCAGCACAACAAAGCGTGAGAGTCACTAACCATACCCTGCATCTTCCACGCAACATCTCTTTCCCTCCCTACCCAAATTAAATTGTTAGAACTGGACTTGTAATAAGCCATTAGGGTTCCAGTGTGCTAGTCCATTCTGTTCTCAAGCTCTGAAGCCTTAAGGTGCTTCCATGAAGCTACATCTGCAAGCAATGGACTGATAGCAAAATCAAATGCCCTTCAACTTTGGTGGAGCTGAAGACTGAATTCAGAGGCTGTAGCTCCTCTATGGAATTTGGTGGAGGCAGATTCCCACGCCTCACCGAGGACACAGCCAGGGCTCTCCAGCGTTTTGCAGTGTGTATGTACAAATAAACCCTTATCCTCATTTCTGCTCCATCTTTCTGTCACCCTCTTTCCTTCTCTTTGGATTTTCTTCTTTTTGTCCATCCCAAGAACAAAGCAACCATTATCAAAACCATCACTCTACACTTAAATAAAATCCAGCTAAATATCTGACTTAACAGGCAAGGGACAGCTGTAGAAGAGCAACTGCACAGAGTGAAGGGGTCTGTCCTGGATACCAAAGAACTGGTCTGAATTATCAAGGACAGACCCTTAGACAATGCAAACCAACCGTGCAGTTACACTGTCTTATACACCAACTATGAATCTTGTCTTTGGGTGAAAGAGGGGCAAAATGGCCACAACCCAGAGTCACTGAATAATAACATCCCCAAAGCTGCAGAGAGTTTGTATCCACATCCAACCTTCACACTTCATGCCTTTTTCCACAAGGAGCGCAAACACAAATTGTGGACTCAACCACCTTTGCACTGAGATTTTGTACGCTTGCTTTGTGGAAAAATGGCAGCTTGTTCCTGTAGCAGATTTCTCTGAGCCACACTGACATTCTTTTGTTATCAGCATCTCTTTGACCAAGCTTCTCTTTCCCTGGGGAGTCCAGAGGCTCTGGCAATCACACTACTTCCTCAGTATGTCCTTACCTCAGTCCTTGAAAGCCAGGGGAGTGTGCGAATGCTGCAATGCATATATAGACACTGCACCCAGCACCATTTTCAGCTGAATATTCACATGAACACCTCAAGTCACTGTCCTTTTGGTTAGAAAACCACTGGCATTAGACAGTGTGCTCTGGGCCCGTATAACGGCTTGGGGGCTCAGAAAACACGTGCCGTTCCTGATCTCCCACTGACTTTCTGGAAACCTGGAACAATCCCCTGCATGTTGTCTACTCAGGGTGTGATCTGTTTGGAGCGGGTGCTGAACCTCTCCAGAGTTTAGCAAGAGGGGACATGGTCCTTGCTGGGATCTTAAGACAATGCTATAATGCAAGTGAACAATATAATTGTTACACAGAAGAATTGGAGTTGCTTCCAACTTAAACCATGATATCATGGTGATGGACTGCATCACCTACATGCTCTTGTCACCCTCCAACCAGAATTATAGCAGAAACAAGGTGGGGAAAATTTTCAATGTGACAGTGATCTGAATATCTTTGTTTCCCGTGCTTGTGCTTCTCTGCAGTTTAACTAACAAAATACCTGCAAGAATGAAATGAAATATGCTTCATCTCAACGATACCTGTCACCACCCTGGATTTGCACATCATCACTTGATTCAATCTTTCCCTTAAAAATAAAGTTGTTTTTTTTTTTTAAAAGAGGAAAAAAATAATTTAAGGGTGGAATGCACAGAGGAGATGAGCTCAGCTACCAAACGCTCTTCTGTTTTATTAGCTAACATCAGTATAAAGTGCTTAGCAAAATGGTTGCCCATCCCATCAGATTTATTACCTTCCATATGTGCTTTTTTATTATCACTAGCTTAGCTTTAAACAATCTTTTCCAACCTTTCCTGTCTCTTGATTTTTGCTGTCCTCACTCCAGAATTAAGTAACAAGGTTGTAACCAAGCATTTTTAATGCCTTACCATACAAGGTTCCTTGGGTTATTCCAGGACTACTTCCTTTACCTCATCCCTGACATCCTGGTTCCGCCATGAAGGCTGTGCACAGACCCCCTGAAATTAATGAGGCTCCAGCTACAACATTAAAGTTCTGCGTGATGTCCAGATTTATCTCTGTAAACCTTTCTGTCCAACATGGCTTTAAAAAGACTTGGTCTAATAGCCTAAGATCAGGATTAAGTTTTATAGAAACAAGAGCAATAATTGCTACAATTTGAACATATTTTTTCCTGCGTTTGTTTTTTATTCAGTGGATGAGGATTTTCATTTAAATATGCTCTGTAATGTTACAATCTGGATACAAGAGCAATGAGCCAACATGGATCTTGCAATACAGCAGTAAACCCCACAAGGACTGTCCTATTGTTACAGCTTTATCAGCCCTGCCTTTTTCTATAAATTTGACACTGTTGATCACCAGATCCTTCCAGAAAGCACACCCTTCCCCCCCAGGAACTCCAGAATAATCTGCAATGCCCTGAAATATCTCAGGATTTCTTTTGGGACCAAAGCTGGACCCAAGGATATTTCAAAGCTCAGTCCTTTCCCTTTTTCCTGATGCTGAAGGGCTACCTCAGCATCATTGCTGCAATGCGCTTCCTCAGTCACATCAAGTCCACTTAGTGATATTTACACAGGCAACCTTTTAAGCTGTGGATCCTGTATCGGCTGTGTTCATTTCGCTGACAACCATGAATCTTTGTGAGATGGGACCTTACACTCACCATCTGTCAGAGGTTGCACTGTTGTGTGTGGTGCATGCAAGACTTCGGAGCTTTTGCTCTGCTGGGGCCACCAGCCTGGAACGTGCTTCCTCCTGAAATGTGTCCCACTGGCACTCTTTCTACTTTAAAAGAGCTCTTTTACTTTTGCTCCATTGTGTGTATGTGTGTGTTGTGTATTTTAATTGCATCCATGGCTATTTATTGCTCTCTTTGTGTGTCTTTGTCTTTTTGTCTCTTTGTATTATTGTGGGGTTAAGCAGGTTTTACTTAATGAGAAATAGTTTCATGAATGCTCTGCAGCTTCCCACTCTCTTCCCAACCTGCGTGCTTTTGCAGAAGGATGGTTATTTATAAAGAAAATGGTGTGCATTGTTATTATAACTCCAGATTTCAGCACAGCTGTTGGAAGAGCTGGTGAACCAGCACAGACTGAAGTGTCCACAGCATAAAGACATCACCTGGCTCCATTTTTAATTTCCCATAAGCCAGAATAAATGGCAGGGTAATAGAAGGGGTGGGCTAGCCATTGACCACAGGCATTCTGTAGGTAGATTTATGCTGCGACTGTAGAGGGCCTGGATCTAGCCTGCTCTGCCTCTCTCCTGCAGGTGGTTAAGAAAAGAGCAAGAGAAGGAGAGAGGAAATTAACTCAACAGAGAACTTGAAATAAAAGTGGTTTATATCATCTCCTATAAAACAACCCATAAATCCCTGCCCTCCTGCTCCACCCCTCACATGTTTTTCATTTTGCTGGCTAGCTGAAAAACAGGGAACTGTAGGGTACAAAGCACATATTCTTGGTGGGAGAGGCTCCCCCCTTCCCTACACACTTCCTACTCACACCTTGTCCCTATGCCTACAGCACTGCATTCTCTTCTGGTGAGTAATCAAAACATGGAGGAATTCGGCATCTGTCTACCATTTGCATAGCTCTAATTCCTCCCATTCAGGGATCTCTGCCCCTCTACCAGCATCCTCAGCTGGCTTTGCCCAGTGCAGGGGAAAGGCACTCACTTGGGCAGAACTGCTGGGACTTCTCAGCCACCAGTGTAAACCCACAGGTAACTGGAACACTGAACCACCAGCAAGGCCCCCGGGCATACAGATCTGTCACTCCAGTGATGGCAGACAGCTGCCTACAGGGACCCAGAAGGGTTTAGGCAGTGTCTTCCACATACCAGGCCTACACCCAGAGAACTCGCAGCTCTTCAGAGACATTCATGCCCCTGGATGATGCAGCAACCACTAAGGTTTTCTGAAGACAGCAGCAGAGAATTTATTTCTGTCCTGGAATTCACTGACTCATTTAAGTAGCTTTCCTGAATAGTAAGTGTCTAATGCCTGAACATAACCTAAACATCCAAAGTGCTGTATAGATGCTATTAATTACTTTCAGTAGAGTTGGATAAACAGAAATGCTAATGCTTCAATTCCAGCATCTACAGCTATGAGAGTTTTGCCATTGGAGAGAAACTGCAGCTCAAGAAATTGTTAGATCCACATTCTCTGTAGAATTAGAGGCCCAGTGTCCTCTGAAGCTCTCAGGAGTTGCAATGCTGTCTGTCCTTGCTAGCACAGATGCTAGCATGGAGGCTTTCTTTGCTAACAAGAGAAATCACAGACAGCAACTAACTTCCAAGATCAGCTAGGTTTCATTCCTTTCCTCCCACCTCCACCCGCAAGCACTCCTCACCAGAAAGAATGACCTGGTGTAATTCCAGGAGCTGACCAAACAGAGTGAAAACGCCTGCCCGACTTGCACAGAAAAAAAAAAAAAAAAAAAGGGAGATCTGGTAGGACAAGCTCCAGGCAGACGCCAAGAACATCTTGTTCAGAGGCAAAGATTTGGAGCAGGTTTATTCCCAGTGTCCTCTCCCTCACTGGGTGGGGACTTACACCAGCTGATACCCATTTTCTCCAACTAGCTGGGGAGATACACTGTCAGTCCTGGACTGTGTCAGACTACAGTTCCAGCCCTTCTGGGAAGAGAGTTGGGTTTTGTTACCATGGCAGTTTGGCTTGTAGCTAACCTGGTAGTGACTCTGTGTATATGAGAGCCACTCAGACAAATACAGTTCGGACCAAGGTTGCATGCGGGTGGAGGGAATGTACTTTAACAGCTCACCGTACAATGGCTTTTGCATTTTCCACTTCTCCCAGTGCTGCTGAGCCTCATTCTGGCTTTGGCACTGGTAACCAAACCATCTATCCACTACACTGTGTAAGCTGCCATCCTAACGCCCAGCTTTTGCTGGCCTAGCAAGTAACCTGCTGGTGCTTCCCCTCAAAACCACTTACACATTTGCTAACTTTAGACCTTGCCATAAATGGATTCAGCACACAGATCTGCTGGCAAACTGGGGAGTTCGCTAGGCTCTTCTTGGAATTCATGCCAGTCACCTCCTGAAGTGGTCCTTCAGCCCATGCTCTGTTTTCTAACATGCTGGCCAAGCCAATCCATAAGGGAAATGTTGGATGGGCTCTAAATGTCACTGCAGTTGCGATACCTTTTCATCTGATTCTCAGGATTCCACTGCAGTTTTAATCCCATTGTCAAGACCTACATGGTTCACAGTCTAAGGGGATAAGGCAGGTAAAAGAAGGAGAACTGTTCCTATCTTATGGATGTGCAGAGATGCTTGCAGGAGTTGGCAAGTGGCTGACTGCAGGGTATGCCAGTGTGCAATCTTATGGTATGTGACTCCATGGCAAATGTCATCGTTTGATGTAGTGCACACTTCTTTGCCATATCTGACTGAAACAAAGAGGAAAGGCAAAGGATGAAAATGAGTTAAGAGGGAAGGGGAAGCAGCATAAGCAGATTTAAAAAAAATAAATTAGTCACTGCATTCAAGGCAAACAGCAGCCTGTTGATATATCCCACCCGAAGGGGACTGAAAAAGTGACCTCATGCTGCTGGTCAAATATAATCCCATCCCTCCCATGACTACCTAATGCTACAGCTCCATCTGTCTGGAAGCGAGTCCCCACTGCACCAGGGCCAGCTTTACCATAGAGACAGAACAGTACTAGTAATTTTCAATGACGGTGTATTATACAACCTACCCGGTCAAGGCATTTTCCACTAAATCTAGGAGCAGCAGACAAATACCAAGTCCTGCACTGTAACATGTACGTGATGCACAATGGTTATGTGCTTAGGTACAAGTTTATCTCATGCTATACACACTGTGCAAAAACCCTTAATTTGTCTTGATATGCTATTGTGCCTAACGACCTAGTCATGGACCTGGATCCTCAGTGCACTAGGTGCTGTGCAACCAGACAAACAGGAGGATCTCTGCCTCAGTTTTGTTGTTCAGCTTGTGCATAATGCCCTTAAGTAACGCAATCCAGACAGGCAGGGCAAATTGCAGCAACCATCCCAGCAGTAACTGATGCGTCCTGTGCATCTGATGAACTACGCAAGAACTGACCAGATTATTACTTGGGCAGGGAGGGTAGAGCTACAGAAAGTCTTGGTCCCTCCTATCCAGGAGCACAGGCACGGAAGGTAAGGAAGAAAGTCTGCCACTTTCTCCACAGACTGCTGCTCTTTCCTTCCTCCCTCCCATTTCTGAGGCACCTAAAAATCCAGGGCCAGCTTTCTGCTTCCCATTCAAGTCAAACTTTTGTCACAGCAAAGCAAGATGCAAGTTGTGGCTGAGCCATGCTCATAGCACCCAGGCTACTTCCGTGCAGAACAAGGTCATACCCTGTCCCCAGCTACTAGCACACATACCCATATACCCAGCCACAGTGCTGAGCCAACATCAGCAGAGTTGCAACCTGCCCTAGTGCTTTCTATTTCTTTTGCTGTTAGTTCCAAGAACGAACCCAAAAAGTAACCTATTATTGACTAAAGTCTACCAAAGCTCCTGGGTGCAAGGGACCTAGATTGCTGCTCAGCGACTGTAAGGAGTGTGCCAGGAGGCTGTACTGCCTTGAGGATCCTTGGGAAACAGTCTGTGTGTGAATCTTTCCCCTTAGATGTGATTCATGGAGACATCCAGAGTCTCGTTAAAGCCACAGACACACAGAGAGGTGGCAGGCAGTAGCAGGTGGCTGGCTATGATGATGCAGGAGGCCACCTGAGAGGACCAGGACACCACAGTGCCTCTGCCTGCATATAGTTTGCCAAGAGCTCTGAGCACAGGTTGAGCTTCAGCCAATTTGGCTTGCACAAGTAGCTTTTCACTGAAGATTTTATGGGGCTCCCTGGGACTGCGGGCAGTGGCAGCCCCTCTCTCTCCCCACCTCATCGCCCTGACGCTAAGTTATTTTACAATTATTATCTGAAGTCAGTGTTTATCTGTTGCCCAGGTAACAGCTCAAACATGCCTCACCTCATGGCCTCCCTGCAGCTTCGCATGACTGCTGGAGAGCTGGGAAAAAGACTTAGTGCCAGGTGCTGAGGAAATGAGCTCTGCAGCCTCCCCAGGACATCCCAGAATATTGGAGAGCTTGGAGGAGAAACATCCCCAGCCAGATTCCTGGGCAGGCACCTCATTCAGCACATAGTGCCTGACACAAAATCCACAGCATCCCCCCCACCCCTCACACCCTTCAGTTTCTCCAACCACATGCAAACCCATGAGGCAAATGCAGTCCAGCTCACACCACTCCCATCGGTACCTCTCCCCTACCTGCAAAGGCAGGCCCCACGACATATCCCCTAGAAAGTATGTGTCCTCTGACACACGGTAGGAGTACTTACAGCCAAATATATAATCCCGCACTACGTACTCTGTCCTCCTGAGCCACGGCCTGAACGAGATACATGAACTCAACATACACAGCCTTTGAGTCCATGCAAGGGGTTAAGGAGCTGGAATGAAGGCTGTGGCAGGCACTCAGCAATCCTGTACTGCTAATGCAGGCAACTCACTCACTGAAGTCGCGACGAATATCATCTGCATAAAGCACATAGTATCAAGCCTGGTGTCCCTGCTACAGCCTTCCTATCAAAGTGCTCATCTCCCAAGTCAAAACACAGCTCTTGCATTCTTGAGGCTCAATCTGCTATCAGGAAACAAAATACACACCTGCTGCTTGGTATATTCATGACCAAAATGAGTGTGCTGCCAAAGAGGTGAATGGGACTTGCAGTGATGCTGCCTTGCACATATTTCTGGCCTAATGCACAAAGAAACAAATAGCAAGTCAGGTTACAAGCAACAACATGTAGGGGGCAAGTGCTGTGCCCCTGGTGCTGTAGGTCATTGCTGGAGTCGGGGTCAGGGCACATGTCAAACAGGGAAACCATAGCTATTTAACAATTTCAGTTCCTCTGTGCCTATAAATCTGCAGTGGGACATTTTTTTTTTTTCCTTTTGTTATCTCTGTGGCAGCAGTCGCACTCTAGCTCACACTTTAGCTGGTGTCTGCAAACAGACACGCTTCCTGCCCAAGTATGTTGTTACAGTTCAGTTAGGTGCTTGCTGGGTACTTTCAGCACTCCAAACACCTTTTTCTTTCTTCTCTTATTCCTCCTTTTCTGCACCCCAAGTCAGTAAGTGAGGGATCAGTCCCTGAGCAACTCAGAACATATGTCTTTGGCACCCTACAGACTCACTGTGAGGTTACAGGACAGCCATACCAGATCAAGATTTGCCACCAAGACGCATTGAGACCCGCATCTTTAAGTGTGGTAGCACTCAATTCCTTTTACTGCCCCCCTGCTGGGACCCTTGATACCAGAGAATGTTTAACTCCATGAATGGGAGCAGTTTTCAGATTGCTGAAGAGCTGAGCGATTTTTGCCAGTACAACAGCAATCAAGTTTGCTTCAGATTTTTCTTTGCTTTTTAAGACTAACCTCAGAGTGATCATGCAAGCTGTGTGGGCACTAGCACAGTGCGGGGAGCAAAGTACCAGTATCCCCTGCAATCTTCCATGAAAGAAGAGATTTCTCATGTATGTCTTTGTCTTTTGTTCCCCTTTGAAAGCAAGGGAAGCATTGAGTCAAGACCTTGGTAATCCTTGCAGCTCAACTACACAAAAAGAGCTGGAGTTGTCAGAAGACAAAACTGCTGGAGCCGGAAACTAATTGAGTCCTGCACAATCTTGTCTATGCATTATGGCAGAGAAAGAACCTGCCCCTGTTTCCTTTTGTTGCTAGCCAAATGACCATCCCTCATGGCTACAGCAGCTCCATCACCACAGACAGCCTCTAGCAGCAGCACTGAGAACTCTCTGGTGTGGCAAGGCATAACTTGTTACGTCTTGTTAGGGTTGATTGGGTAGGGGAAGGAATTCATGTAGCCTCCCTTACATAGATACAATCTGGCCTTAAGTGGTTCACTGTCCTTAGTCAAAATACGTCTTATCACTCACATGTTGCATGGGGAAATACATCAGCTTTGCTTGTGACTGTATTTACTAGCAGAGGTTCCCGGTGCAGCTATATCAGCATGGCTGTAACAGGCAGCTAATGCTTGTTTGTTCTTCCTTTTCACCTCAGTCTTGCAGCACTCCCCCCCTGCTGCCGGTATCTCAGTCTGCCTTGCCAGCCCAAGCCCAGCCTCAGCTTGGATCTGTCCAGGCTAGCGAAGGTGAGTCTGTGATGTTTCGGGCCTCTTGCACTCAATGGTGCATTGAAGCACATCAGGAAAGGATAAGGTCAGGTATTTCCTTTGGGCTGGGTGCCCAGCAGCTTTGGAGCAGGGGAGGAAGAGAGTTTCCAAGGCCCCTTCAGAAAGTGGGGCCAGTGCTACTCTGGCATGGCAGGAGGAGAGGATTCTCTTGCCAAGTCCCCCCTGGACCCCGATCAAACACATCGGGGCACCCCCTTTGTGCTAATAGATGAAACTGCTCCTCTCATGAACTTGGGTACCGAATGCCAAGTTTAGATACAGTCTAGACGCAGTAGCGTATTTATAACCTTGGCACATGACGTGGCAGGCAGTGGGGTATAAACAACATTCAAAAACGATGAGGTGCAAAGTTATTTATACATCAGGGTGCTGAATGTAGGTTACCACAGCCCCAAGGGCAGAGGTCACAACTTACTGGAGGTAGGAAGAAGCTGCCCTATCAGCACGAGTGGGGGTTTTGAGAATGGGACACAACAGGAGTCAAGATCACTGTCTAATCCCCTACCTGAGCTCCAGCAAGACACCAAACTGACCACATCTCACTAGTAATTTTGAACTGCAGTAGGTTTTTCTTCAAGAATAAATTTGATTTTACCTGTTGCCAGAAGAGATGAAGAGAGTGAAGAGCAGCTGAATGGCTCAGCCATTGCCTGAGAGGTAGGCAAATCTCCATTCGATCACAACAGCAAAAATGTTCATATTCAGCAGGTTAACATTCACAATGAAACTCTACTGACAGTTTGACACCATCCAGTAGTACAAGTCTAAGAACTGATTAATTGATGACAGTAACAGAAGTCAGCATCTGTATTGCATCTTGAATACAAGAGAACACGAGTACAGTGAGCCTGCAGGCTGCTCAGGCTGTGAGGGAATAAGGCATTACTGGATATACAGTCTCAGCAGCTCCTTGCAATTAATTCAATTTTATGTGACATAGATGCAGTCCACTGTCAAGTAAGGTTTGGGTGACGTGGTCCTGAGCTGACAATGTCAGCTAAAGATCTAGTTGTGGAAACAGAAGAGTTACAGAATTATTTGTTCCAGAATCTTAGCCTGTTTATGAATAAAACTGATCTAGTGGAGGGTTAATACCCATGGACCTCTTTGAGCTCTTGGGCTGAAATGGCATGGAAGCACAATGTGTTATTATTTGCCTGGGAGTCTGAGCTTTCAGCCAGCTCTCTGGCTTCCTTGTGGAAACTGCACCCATAGAGTAGGCTCACAAGATGATTTTGATTCCATCTTGGCCTTAGTGCAGGAATTGGATAGGGTTTTTAACTGCTTATACATCTCACCAGACAGAGGCTCTCTGGTATGTTATCATAGTGTGGCTAAGTCATTTCTGGTGCCTATTAATGTCCCAAGCCTCTTAGAACATGGACACCCTGTGAGACAGGCTGGCTGAGACAGCCAGGCAAAGTGATGGGATTAGTCAATGATAACAGGGTGAAGGAAGTCTCCATGTCAAGTCTTCCCTCAGCCCTTCAGGGAAAGGAGTGTCACATCAAGAGCTGGACATGACTGCTCTTCCCTCTCCTTTCTTCATCTTGCTACAAAGGGTTTTAGGTTACTGCCTCTAGGCGGGGAGAACCAGTTCTGCAGGTGACTGTGGGGGAGCAGAAGGGGAAGAGTAAGGTTGGACTCTAAATAAATAAATACCCATCTGTGTCCTTTGAGTGACTTGCATGTCATGAAACAACTCAACCTTCCACCCGGAAAAAACTTTTACAGACATAATTGGCTTTAATACTAGCTTGCACAAACACAGTACTTTCTCCTGAGAATCCCATGCACCGGGCAAACATCTGTCCTACAAACCTCTGCCCTGAACACAGAGATGTCACTGTCACTCATAGGTAGAGACGGATTATCCAAGCAGAAAGTATACTGCCCAAATGCTAGCTCATCCTAGAAGTCAGAGAAACATCAAAGAATCAAATCTTCCAGTGCTTTCACTAGGAAAATGTCCCTTCTCCCTAACAGGTTTTTAAGCAGGCTGTTTTCCTAAGCCGCGAGATTAGCCTTGCTCAGTTTCTCTATAGCCATGAACATGGGCCCCTGATTCTGTGCTGTACAACACCTAGATAAACTGCAGGGCAAACACCTCCCACTTAGAGCTGTAGTTTTGTATGTCAACTTCGCAAGGGTTCAAAGCAAGAGACCATCTTTCGTTATGTGCAATGGGAAGAGTTTCAGCAAAACAAGATTCTCCCACACTGCAAGAACAAGAACATGCCATTTCCCCATGCTGAGTCCCATTTCACACTGGCATGGATCCCAGGGCTCTCTGCTTTCAAGTATCTGCTGCCTCTTCTGTATAGTGAAGAGGATATCAGCAGAGACTGGTTTCTGCAGCATCTAGTCTTTGGAGGGAGAGGGACAGACAACACAGTCCAGAGACACTTGCAGATCTCGGAAGTTTTCTGGTGGGAGGCCTCATTACCAGTAATCAGTGCTATGATTTGTCAGAATGGCCTCTTCCATCTCTCATGCCCATCTGACCTGTAAGAAATTGTGTCAGCCTAGGCACTTGAACTGGATTTAGACAGAGAAAGAGGTGGGCGGTGCAGTGAACCACTGCCCATCTCAGCGGGCCAAATCCCTCATCTGACAGCCATAAATGTAACTGCAAGGGGGAAGTGTCAGCGTGGGGGTGCTGAATCATCTCATCCCAGAATAAGCCTTTGAGAGGTCACCTAGTTCATTCTCCTGCACAAAGCGGGGAACAACTACATCAGCATCCTTCCTGGCAGCTTGCTCACTGCACCCTCCCAGCTGCAAAGAACCAAAGACTCTCCCTTCTGTTGGAAAAATGCTTGCACCCTTCTCAGGCTACTACTAACCACATGGTCCAAACATCTTCTGAATGCCCCATGCTACACCACAAGCGACAGCCCATCTGCACTTTTACACATGAAGGTGAGAAAGTACTGTCTCCTTTATCTGAGCTGACCAGCAGCGTAGCACAGATCATTTCTTTTTTTGACTTCCAGCATAAAATTAACCAGTGTTGAGACTTTGCAGGTATGAAAAATAGGAAAGAGAAATGAGATAGAAGGGGGGGGGCAGGGAGACATTATAAAGAAGATCAACCTGTCTCACATCTCCTCCTCTTCCTCCCCTCCACCTTTTCTATCCTTCTCAAGCAGCTGTAGGGCATTATTTGGTTTGTGCTGGACTGAGAGAATACTGCCAGGTCAGCAGGATATATTGTCCATTTAGACACAAGGAGTATTATTTAGTCTAGAGACTCTCAAAGGAAATATCCATTTGCACGTGAAAAATCTCTGGAATTCCATTTGCTCTCTCCAGTGTCCCTGTATCTCTGCAACCTCCAAAATGCAACTGCTGCTTTCTCCATTCTGTGCTGGCTCTGGACTTCAGCTGCTCTTTGTCAGCTGAGCTCACAGTGTTTTTGCCTGCACCATGCATGTTAAATAGCAGGTTGAAAATGTTTCCTATATCCCCAACAGATTTGCTCATAGATGATTTGCTGATGACTGGTTGAAAGGTAAAGTTTTGAAGCTTCTTTGGAAAGGAGGCTTTATGCTGCCCACCCAGGCCAGTATCTACCTTCAGTGGAAGGAGCTGTCATAGCATGGTGCCAGGAGACTTTGTAAAAACAGCCAGTAGATAG
>VYZW01005269.1:39772-82629 GCA_013401315.1 Balaeniceps rex
CTAACAATGGCTCCAGATTGACATAAATGAGGAAGCAGCTAGTCCTTCTCAGGGAACCATTAGGAACATCAGCATGTTAAATTACACGCCTTACCCTGGTCTTTCTTTAGAAGATTGCCATTAGTCATTACCTCCAAAGCTAGACTGTAATCTCCACTGGATTCCAGCAACTCCACTGTCTTTTTCTATGGCCTTTCACACAACTTCACTACTACAAAGGGATCTAGATCTGTATAGGTATAAATAGCTAACAGGAAAGTAGCACCTATATGGATACGCAGTAGTTTTCAGGTCTGTAAGTACATTCCACTTGTTTCACAGCCAGGGACTTCCAGGACATTGTACTAACTACATCGGCCTCACGGTTGGAGGNTAACTACATCGTCCTCACGGTTGGAGGAGAAACTCAGGTGCAAGATGCGGCTCGGGAACAAGGAGGAACATCATGTTTACAGTATGTAAGACTGACATGTAATGCAGCACAATGTTAGCAGCATGAAAAGATTGCTAGGGCATTCTTAGGATTGGGAAGGAAGGAAATGATACAAACAAGCTAGACCTAACACACTTCTTTTGTTAAAGATTCCTGAGAAATTCATACACACACACAAGAAAGAGCTAATTCTGCTTTACACAACTACCTTTGTCTCCTAAAATTTTCCTAGGAATTTTACAGCTAATCTTTTACATTTCTCATTTTCAGTGCTAGTTATCAGATGCCATAGATAAACAGACAGTAAATTACACTGTAAAGCAAGAACACCTTTTTATACTATGGGCAATCTATCTATTTAGCCCGCTCTTGTGAACTTCACATATGGTCACGACACGACAGAACAGCAATGTCCCAGTGAGGCACTTGCTAGCTACCTTTTCACCTCATGTGCTGCTCCCAGCCTAAGTAGTGAGTGCCTCCCAGAAGGGGTAGTGTCATGGATCTGCGTGCTTTGGTGAAGAACCATGACAGCTTGTATTTAATTCCTTTGATCTACACAGCATGTGGGTAGCACAAGGGTCCTTTCTCTGATTCTGAGTACATGTATTCTGCTGGACCATGGCCTCACTCACAGAGAAGAGGGTTCTTGGCAATTCACTTATTCCTGTTGCAAAAACACCACTTCTGACTTGATTTCTCCCCCTGCTTGGTGCGCAGACACTGACCATGGCCTTGTGATAAGGGAATCGTTGTTGAGAAGCTATAAATAGCTATCAGACAGGGGTCACTAAGTCTGTGTTACTCACAGCAAATGTGTCAGCCAAAGTTCTTCCATCAGGAAACTGCATTTCCCACCCTTTGTCTGCCTCACTCTCTCCTCCCTTCCTAGAGGTGTGTGCACCACAGGGCATTAACTCCTACCTCTCCAAGTTCTTTTCCTCTCCAATTCCCATTTCCTTTCCTTTCTTCCGCGTAGCAGGAAGAACATACAGACACTCACTTTAATGATGACATCGTTCATTGGGATCCTCTCCTGTCCTGACACCATAGTTTGGAAAGTGCGTTCGGACATAGATTAGGGAGGTGCCTAAGCAATGCTGCCCTTGTGACAATAATTAGTGTGATTTAAGCACTGTGCTCAGGAAAGAAGCTACAGTCAGGTCATACTAGTGAGTCAGAATAGAGAGAAGTGAATAAAGAATGGAAAGTCACAACACTGAGTTGCTCAGGACAAACTCCCCAAGTCTGGGGAAAAGATATACCAGAGGCATCAGGGAGTCTGCTGAAGAAAGGGCAGTGCTGCATGTGTGTCAAGCAGTCCCTTTGTCACGGCCTATGGGCACCTCAGCTGGGAAGCCAAAATTGAGATTAGGCCATTTTTAGGTAGCAGAGAAAAGACTGGAAGGGTAACAATGCTGGTCCCAATGACACAGCTGAGATTACAGAGAAATTAGCATTATACAATTGTCTTCTATAGAGACCCAGGAGCAGGTGAAAGGGAGGACAGAGTTCTGTTTTCCCGTGACGTATCTATACTAGCTATTCTCAGAAGTTACTGAGCAGAAGACTCAATTACATAAGTTCCTAATATAGCAAGTTATATGATCATGAGGCTAGTTTTTTTAAAATTTTGACTCACCCATTTGTACACTTCTAATGGTAAAGGTCTGTAGTCTGTGGAAACTGTTCCTACCAGAACTTGAACTGACTCAAGGGAACATTTATTTTGGGAGACTGTCCTTTAAAAAGAAAACAGGAAAGAAAAAAGGAAAAAAAAAAATATCAAACTCTGAGCACTATTCACATTTATTCATGTCCTGAGTAAACTGCTTCCTGTGCAGACAGAGCAACATAAAAACTAGGCAACACCCAAACCCAGAAGCACTGTGTCCCTGTGAAGAGAGCTCTGGGCTGGAATTCAAGAGACTGTGGCTCGATTCCTAACTCTACACTAGCCTTTTGACTGTCATTCAATGAGTCAAATCATTGATCTGTGCCTCAGTTTCCCTACTTCTGTAACATGCAATGATACAGACGTCCTTGGGGGTCTACTCCTGAACACTGCTAAGTAAGTATTAAATATTGCTGCTAGCGGGCTAGCCTAATTCAGCCTCAGTGTGATCCCTGTGTCTAATCTGTTTACTAGACTTCATTCTTTCTATAGGATCCTGTACTTCAAACACTTCTCCTCAGAATAAAAGGCAAAAAATATATACTAATAAGTAAACAAACCACAGCTCCATCAGCCAGGAAGAAAAAAAAAAAAAAAGAAAAAAAATCAAAGAGACTGATTTGGCTAGGTGCAATCCTGCCCAGGCAAACTGCTAATTACCCAAGAAGCATCTTGTGAACAGAGCTGGTTTTGTGTCCTCAAGTGAGGGTGTGTTCAATTTGGGGAGCAGGGGAAGATGGAAACTGCACAGAAATGAACTCCTTTAGCTGGGGAGGAGAAAGGCTATATAAAGATGACCCTAACAAGGTCACGTCAGGAGTCAGCCCTCCCTTTTTCAATGACGACCTCGTGAAGGCACAGCAGAGGTTGGGCTAAGCCTAGTGTCTGTCTCCTCTGGCACCTTGAGGTGTGTGGTTTCAAATTCTGTCTGCCTCCTGGTCCTACTGAGCAGCAGTGAAAGCCAACGGGGGGGGGGGGGTGGTGGTGGGGAACAAACCCACAACCTAAACGCAAATCTCTTTAAAGGAAGTCAAAGGCCAGATGTTCCTTGCTTCCTGTCCGCTGCTGCCACAGTTGCCATAGCCTGTGGTTGTGGTTAGTCTGTCTAGAGCTCATATGTGAGAGACTGAAACTGTATTTACTGGAAACTCCCCCCAGCTCTGTGGCTGATCATCTGCAGCAACACCTGACAGCAGACGGCCTTGTAAAACCCAAGGTTTATCTCAAAATGGGAGGTTTTGTTTCTGCTGGGCTCATGTTGCTAACATCCAGAAAAGGTGTTCCTCCCTCAAAATATAAGATACATAAGCATGACATTCTTTTAAAAAAAGTGTACTTTGGACTAGTTTTAAAAGAAGTGTGGCAGAAAGTGGTTAATATCTTTCTGCATAAAGAAAATAAAGAAGTTGCTGCATTGCATCTGAGGTTCTGATATTACAACTCCTTCTATGATAGGGTCATTCTATGCTTTATACAAGAGCAGAGATTGACCCTGTAATCAAAATTAACCATTTGAAAATGGTTAATTTAACATTGGTTAATGGTTAGCAGCAGGAAAATACTGACAAGTATCTGTTATAATTACAGTTAATTCAATCAACCATTTTCTGCTTGTGAAATTACAGAAACTCTTCCTTGACAGCAGTGGGCATTTGGACTAGAAACGATCTTTTGGATGAAGTCCTTTAAAAGCTACTATTCAAGTACAGCAAGGAGAATAATCAAATCCAGTCTATTTCCAACAAGTAAAGGGGAAGGAAGAAGGGGAGTAGTAGAAAAATTATGCTTTTTAAGCACCATATGCTGCTCTTCCTAATCCTACTAAGGAAGCATAGGCTAAGTTAGACCAACAAAGTGTGTTTAAATATAGGATCTGCACAACCCTTTTGTTCTTGCAATTTATAAGTCTAAGTGCAGTTTGGACAGTGGCAGATGATGAGCCTATACCAGGTGACGATACACCTGGTAGAAGCAGGATAAAACATGTCTAACCAGCAAACAAAGAGAGAACACTGATTACAGGTTTTTTAAAATTACTACACAGATGCTCAATGGGTTTAAAGAATCTGTCCGGTCTTGTGGTAGGGGGTAAAATCAGAGCCTAGCAGTCCAGACAGCTATGCTTCTGGTCTGAGCGCTCCCTCTCTAGTTAGTGTAGAGCACAGAGAATATTTACATGCCAGACTTGCAGGATGCCATGCAATCAGAAGTCAGTACACATCTCTATCTGCATTTGTACTGATTAACGAGCACATTCTTCCCTGACAGCAAGTTACAGAAAACCCTCCCACACAACCCAGGAAATGCCAGGAATGGGCACCAGTGCTATTTGCTAGTACCCATTGTGGGTGCCAACACTGTAATAGCTGTGGATATAATGTGTCTGGCAGCTCTACCATCTGGCCAGCACCGCATTCTTTGCTAGAGAACACTAGCACAGAAAGATGGTAATAGCAAGCCTCACGTTGCTCCCTTTGGCTCTTTACTTTGAGGAACCGGGAGGATTTAAAGACATTATATAACAGAGGAAAAGGTGCCTTTTGGGCTCTGCTTTTATGGGTGGCCAGTGGCTTTCACACAGAAGCAATATTCCCCTCTCCCCACAAAATGAAATATTTCTGGCAGGAGAGAAACTGAAATCAATCCCCAAACCCTCCACAGCAATCTCTTTTCTGTCTTGTTTTACTATACGCAAACATTCTCACTCCCTTTTGTGATGCAGGTGAATAAAAGAACTGTGTCTCAGTGAAAGAAAATACAAGTGCATATGCTTTGTTGTAGCGCAGAGCAATGAGGAGGTATTTCTTTAAACAGTTGGGAAGCTTTCTATTGGCACAATGTCCTGTGCTAGGGAGCACTCCAGAAACTAGCAGGATGTACAGAGTCAGGCATAAAATCTTAGTATGTGTTTAGTAAACACCATTACATTGGATCATGTTTCTTCAGATTGCTTCTCTGTAACTGGCTGCATATGAACCAAGCACAAAAAATAAATACAATTGTCCCTACTACAGAAAATAAATTGTAAGCAGGCAGAGCACAGAAAGCAAAGCAGACCAGCTGCATGGCATGTTTTGGCCACTACTGAATAGGTGGAATGTATAAGATGGGCCAGCATGTATACAAATTGCTAACAACGGCTCACAGGTCTCCTGAGATCAGAGCGCACCAAGTAATCCAGAACAGCTTGGAGACGCTGGACAAGTCTGCAGTGAAGTGGAACTAGAAGCAGGACACAATTAATTTATCTAAAATATTGATAAGGCCCTGATAAAGCATATTAGTTCTTACCCTGCATGTAGAGAACTGGTTTTTTTCCTGCTTGAGATACACAGAGGGCAGCAAGAAGTCTTAGTGAAAATATGTGCAATGCCTGGGGGAAAAAAGCACTGTAGAATATTATAGCAGTATTGCTCTGTGCAGATTAGGGCATCGGGGATCTTATGGCCATTCTTTCCCTTCCTTATGCAGGGCACTCTCTCTCTGTCTTTTATTTAATTGCGGTGTAATCCTGATTAGTTACAGCCCGTTCCTTGCTTCTCCACAAAGCCATGTGGGCAGTACCACCCGCGTAAGGCTGTCTGCCTCAGCTCTCTGAAGCGGAGCCAGAGCAGGAGGAATGAACCACTGCACTGTCTGGCCCCGTCTCTGGCAAGAAGCTGTTCTGTTCACAGCACAGACAGAGGCCTTCGAGATGGCTGCAGGAGGATGTCATCCTCTCCGCATGCGGTGGAAAAAGGAGGGGGGCAGAGAAGGAGTGCAGAGCGGGGGACCTGCACAGGGAGGAAGAGTATAAAGTGCAAAGGAGAGGCAAGGGAGAACAAAACCAAGGGGGCAGAGCAGCAAGAAAAGTGAATCCAGCCGTTAGTATAAATCACTTCAGAAATGCTGAGATGAACCAGTCTGAGGTACTGGATCAATTCCATCTGTGGTATCAATCCGTTGATGTCAGCAGACAGACGTACTATGCGGTTGGATTTGATCACTTCAATGGGGCAAACTTTGTTCCCTTCAGAATTACCTTCATCTGGTACAGCACAGACTTCTGGCAGCCCACCAGCTTGGGACAGCGGGCTTGGACACTTGCGTGCCATTCTGTCTGGTGCACACAGCCAGGCTCATTACTTATGTACAACGTGTGCTCCAGTCCAAAGCATAATTTGCTCATGCATCACACCTTACACCCTCTCCTATACATGGGGATAGGTGAGCATAAGAGATTACTGAAGTCAGTGTCATCCATTACACTAATTTCCACCAGTGCTTTAAATCAGACCAGTGGATAAGAAATAAGTAAACGTAGTAAGTAGCCTCTTCTGCTCTCTCTTATTCGTAGTGGTCAATAGCCATGCACAGGGAATGGTAACAGAGACCCTGGCTCATGAAAAAGCACATTTTCCCTAGATAAAAAAAAAAATGCAAAGGTGTTGCTGCTAGTTGCTAGTTACAGACAGTACTTATGGGACTTTAATCAGAGGGGAAAAAACCCATGCAAACCACAGCTGCCTGTCCCTCTCTTTTCTGGAACCATATTTTGCTGCAGAGCAACATGTACACCTAAGGGCAGAGGCTGAACCACACTTAAAAGGGCAAGGGATCCTTGTACCCCAGTCCTCCGCTCACCTGAATTCAAGCACAGGAAGCCTTAGCCTGGTTTAGAAGAGCAGATTCATAGTTCCTAGAATAACTTGTAGTATAAACCTTGGATTATCTCCAGCGGAACACTGTCCCAAGTGGGGAGGCAGTAAGAAAAGGGTTGTGGATGCCTGTTCACTATGAATTCAGTCAGATGGACTTCTCCAAGAACCCAGAGCTAGATGATTTCCCATAGATGAAACACTTGTGCTCCTCTGACGTTTCCAGCATCACCTCTGCTCTTGGAGGGGTCCCTTCTGCACAAATGTAGAACACCAGCTGCTACAGGGCTCTCAAGTCAACACATTTCCGCTGAGGTTCCTGCACATTCAGCTTGCTTCCAGCAACCTTGACATATACCTCTTGCTGTGGCCGTATGTTGTACCTTACGCCAGTTTGTCTGTGCGACCTTAAGAAAGTGATTTGCTAATTAAACATGACATTTTCCACCTATGAAGTCTGCTTAACCAGCATGAACTATTCTGCTTTCAAGTGGTTTTGGCTGCAATTCACAATAGTTAGGGGGATTTTCCATGCTTGTCCTTCTCTTTTTAAGCAAAGCTGATTTTTCTGCCTCTGATGCTTAGCTTGGGTGGCATTTGGCCACCAGTTACATGCAGGAATCATATGTACATTCAGCAATCTTAATCTGGCAGAAAGGAGCAAGGAGCAAACATACGGGTTTGAACTCTGCTGATTCTCCCCATCATTCAGCAAACTTCCCTGGCGATTTATTCATACCAAAAAGGAGCCAGTTATACTTGTGTAATCACCAGGAAGGAACCAACAGCTTTATACCAGTGTGAATGACAGCAGCAATGCATTAAAAATCTCCCTAGATAGTGCCTTGGGTCATAGTCCTCTAACATGTTGAATCATGTATCCTTACGGTCACACGCAAAGCAGGCAAATTCTTTGGGGTCTGTATCTTTTGCAAACTTCCTACTCTGGCTGACTTGTGACCTGACTTTTCTCACACATAGCAAAGTGGCTGTGCAGGGAAAAAAAATTATCACAGGAATTTCCTCTGGCAGTGGCAAATAAATCCTGGCCAATTCCATGCCACTAGGAAGCAAAGGGTAATCCAAGGAGCCACTGGATGCAAATAGTATCGTCACTTTTCGCAGCCATCTGCCTGGGGCAGAGTTGACACCCTAACATTCAGGAGATGTACAGATAAAAATGTTTTACCTGGCCCAAAATCATCTAAGGAGCTAAGGCAAAAGCTCAGCCTACAAACTTCCTCACCTTCATATCCTTTGTATCCAGGACTGAAATGGGCATCCCTGGACCACATGTATTTAGGTAGAGATTGATATATTGCAGTTTGGCCTTGAGTTTACTGACGATGAGACATAGCTGTCATTACAAACAGCCGTCACCACAATCAATCAAGTCCTCCGCACCCCTGCCTGGATGTGCACATTGTGAATAACATCCCCACTATGAATAAAAGCTTGGTGCTAGCCTTGGCAGAATAGAAACAAGCACTCAGAAGATTCAGATAACAACTGGTACAAATCCCAGCCTGGGCTGGATAAGACTGAGCTGAGCCAGATGTTTTCATCTCAGAATAGACTTTCTTTCCATGAGCAGCCTGTTTCCACTTAAAGCAAGACAGGGACAATGCACAGTTTCCCCCTCTGAAGGGCAGGAAGGCGAAAAGCTAATTTGCATTTTCTTCCTGCTCCAGGATTCATAAAGAATGCCACACTGAGTCAGACCATTTTTCTAGCAAGTGTCTTTCTTTGACAGTGGTCTGTAACAGATGTTTAAGGAGATAATACAAGGTAGACTACAAGCATGCTGTGATCCTTCTTATTTACTCCCTTACTCCCATCAATAGATAGGTTAGATACTGCCAGGTCTCAGGCTTGTGATGGAGTACCTACCACCTTTTCACTACTCTGATTCTCCACTAGTGTTGGCTTGTGAGGCCCAGCATGCCAGATGGAAGAAAGGGAGTCAGATTTCCATGGATTTGTTTTCCAGCTTTACCACTGGCTCACTGTGGGATGTTTTGTGTCTCAGTTTCCCCAGCTATAAAAATGGAGCTGGTAGTTCTTTCTCTACCCTTTATTATGTGCAAGACATCTTTGGCTGGAATGTACAATATGCACAAAAGATTGGGAACATGAATTCCTAGCTTGGGCTTCAGTGATGCTGAGCAACTGTAAGTCCCTGTAGCTTCATGGGATGCAATGTGCTCAGCACCTCTGAAAAATCAAATCAGAAGTGTGTTACACCACTGACTGCATCTGACAGGAGACAGGGACCCAGAAGACTTAACAGCCAAGTGATGTGTGTGAGTTAGCCTAAAAGTCAAATTGATTCTCTATCTATAATAAGCAGCAAGCAAGCAGTTCCTTGTATTTACAAAGACCAGGCATGTATTACAGGTAGGGACATCTGTACTAGCAGAGTAACTAACTGAAGCCTGATTTCTTGTGTATGTATGTATGTCTTGTGATTGGATTCTCTCATGCCTAATAAGGTGCAGCTCTTCCTATATTGGAGGTAAAATCCAAATTCTTGGGAACTGAACTCACAAGGCAACCTTTCGCAGTAGAGACTATCACAAAGAAGATGTCTGTCCTTGACCAGGTGCCATTTCAATGAAACTCGCAGGAACTTAATGACTTAGGAACCTCTTCCTGTCCGTTAGACTCATTTGCAACGGACTAATAATTGTTTGGGCAGACAGACAGTCAAAGGGCCTAAATCCAGGCTAAAACAAATGAGGTAGTAAAAGCAATGAAAATGACCCTCTCTGTAACCAACACAATTCATTACCGCACTTCTGGGTCACACATGGTATTTTGAGGGACACCCACATTTCATATCTGATGCTATCAGCTCTTCATTCATAAGCATGCCTCGTGTTCTGCGTCTGCATCTCTAACTGTCTGGAGCCAGCACCATATCTCAGCATCGCATGTTTAATCACAAATCCACTTCCTGGTCCATGCCTCAGGCTCTCTGCTCCCTTCTGCCATGACTCATGATTTCAGTCTTATGCAGAACTGTGGGTGGCAGCTGATAGAACAGCCCAAAAGCATTCCATGGAGAGGAAGCGGCACTGCAATTGCATTTCCTCTGTTGGGATTTTTCTCCTCTATGTTTTGCAGAACAGTGAAGGAGCTGGGAATTATTGGTGTTGTGAAGCCCTGTGAATTGAGGGGAAGGGCAAGGAAGGTTCTTACTCAAAAGTCTTTGAAATCTTTGAGTATGTGGTTTGGATTATGACCCAAAGGCCTCTAAAGCCCATGCAAACAAACACAGTTCTGTCATTCTTCTTTGGATTGAACTTCAGGTGCACTGAAAAGATTGCACAGGTAATATTTCCAAAGCCAAGGGGAACCATTCAGTACTGCCCTTACACCGAATGGCTCTACCAGAACTGGTGCTAAATGCAAGACTAACTGTCAATATTTAGTTCTGCTGCGTGGGCCTAACAAGCAGAAAAATAAGAGAGAAAAACGCAGTATAAGGAAAGCAATGTGAAACATGAATGTAACAGAGGGCTGTTGTGATGCTCTGATGCAGATCTGAAGTAGTCTCTCTCTGGGAGCAGCAGTTACAAGCTCCTTTCCAACAAAAAGAAACAGTTATGTAGTTTAACGAATAGGTCTTCCCAGAACTGACTGGGATAGCATAGAGAAGATAGGAGGATGTTATTTCTGTAATCACAACTTGCAAAGCCACCAGACTGAGTGACAGGAAGAATTGCAGTCAGAGTATTAAGGCGGGGGGGACAAGAACAGAATCAACCTGAGCAGGTTAAAGCATCAAGGAGGGAAGTCAACCCAGGTCAGAGTGGAACTGAGACACTGTGTGTGCCCAGGCAAATCTTCTAGCTTCCCCACACCTCAGTTTCCCCAGCTGTGAAATAGAGATGACAGCCCTTCTCTCCTACACAAGGGCATTGTGAGGCCGAGTTCATTAATGTTTGCCAAGCTGCTTAGAAATCCTCTGACGGAAGTTGCTGCACAGCATGAGCACAAAGTTGTTGTTTTTTGGGTTGGTGTTTGGTTTTTTTTTTTTTTTTGGAAACACTAAAGAGATGAGCAATTGAAAGAGTAACCAACATAGTTCACTGCCTCTTTACAAATGCCTAGAGAAATCCTAGCCAGCAAGGGAAAAGGGTTTGCAAGGGAGATGAGAAGCACACTGATGCCAAGTCCAGAGAGAGAGTTTTGGCACAAGGAGGATGAAAGCATCCATCCCCTCTCACACTTGCCGGGGGGGGGGGGGGGGGGGANGTGGGAGAGAGAGGGAAAAAAAGGGAGGTAACAGCAATCCAATGTGGTTGGAATAACTCTGCTCACTGTAGCCTGTCCAACAACAGCCCTGGCGGATCATAAAACAGCCTCTCACATCCATGTGGTTTTTGCTGCTAGGAGACAAGGTACAAAACACACAGCCTCACACCGGGCTCTATAAAACCTTATATTCCCCCTCAGACCCAGAGTTCATTTGAAGAATTTGCATCACCTAATTAGAACCAAGCTGAGGTTTGTTTTGGGTTTTGTTTTTTTTTAAAAAAAAGTAAAATAGAAAATATGAAAAGCCCTTTCCCTTCTTTGCCCCCTTTTTGTGATTTCAGTTACCAGAAAATTTGAAAAGTACCTTCCTGACTTCTATCCAGGAGAATTTCCACGCAGAAGCTTTGCTGGCAGGTCTTAGCTACTAAGTGCTAAGAAGGCTAAGCACATTTGAAGGCTAAAGTCACTTCCTTTTACTGGTGCCCAGAGGCAGGTGTACCACGTTCTCCCACCTCCATGGTGAGAATTGCTAACAGACGGTTCCTGAGAAGCACAAGGAGACCTCAGCTGCTGTTGGTATTTGCAGGGTTGTTTCTCTGCACAGAGAATGAGAAGCCAACCTCTGCTGTTACAGACAGTGTGATGATTTTTCTCTGTTATTTTCATTCTTTTTATATCTTTCTATACTTTTTTAGTTGCAAATCAGGATAAAGCATGCTGTGGCACAGGTGCTTAGGCCAGTGTTGTCTCTCCCCGTAACAAAGACCCTCACAACTTACCTAAGGAACTTTACTGCCATGAATTTCCTTTGTGTGTGAATGCACAATCCCCGATACCGCAAATTTACTCCGCAGCTTTATCTACACATCCTCCTGCTAACCCTGTCCAGGGCCTCTCATGACTGCAGGCCATCATGCGTACAAAATGTCACGGCAATTCTGTGACTGGCTGAGAAAGCTGAAGTTTGGCAAGCACATGCTGAACGGTGCAGCCTCAGTACTGGCTGCCCTCTGCTCTCTCGTGCCGCTCCCAATGGCTGGCCAGTCCTCTGTGCAGGGAAGCCATGGGCAGCTACTCCAAGCTGTGGCCTGTCAGCTGCAAAGTGTGAGAGCAGGGAGGAGCGCTTGGGAGGAGGCTGATGATTCACGTGGCCTGCATCCAGGCATTGCAACCAGCAGAGACCACGGGCATGTCTTGGCTGGCCTTGCATAACAAGGCCGCAGGGCTCTTCTGCTGTCCTCTGCCGTGGAGCCAGAGCATTTCTCTCAGAAGATCTACCAGGCTGCATTTACGGTTCCTCTCTGAGGCGGCCATTGGGAAGCTGCTCCAGCAGCTATTTAGCCTCACGGCTAAAAGCACACACTTTATTTTTGCTCTAATTTCTCCCTTGCTGTGGACAGGGAGGAGAGCGCGAGGATTTGCTCACCCTCTCTGCACCTCCTCACCCGGCCTGGCAAGCAGGTCCCCGGCTGGCTTGCGTGCAGGCCAGGCCCCGGCCCTCCCCAGCCCTCAGGCGCGAGGACACTGAGGTGCAGTCACAGCGCAGGCCTGCAGCAGTGGAAAGCTGTGGTAGGGAGAGGCCGCTGCCCAGGCGGGCGGCTCACGGAGCAGGAAAACGTCCCTCTCCTTCAGAGAGGCAGGCAGAGAGAAGCCGAGCAGGCCAACAAGGCCATGAGGGCGGGAAGGAGCTGCCAGCCTGCTCAGGTCATGGAAAACGCGGGGAGGTGAGTGCCACATTAACAGCTGCAGGACTGCTCTGGCACTGCTTCAGCACAGCCTAGTGCAGCTTACCTCCCACGCCAGGCCCCAGGATCAGGCTGTGCCGACGATCTAAAGAAGCGATGCTAACAACCCTTGGCAGCACCCTGCCGACATGGCCAGCGACATGTTGCGACAGCTAGCATCCATCCAAGCTGTGGAGAGCGTGCTGTCTAGGAGAGGAACGGCAGCGGTGTGATCCTGGGCATGGTCCCTTTGGCCCATCTGCAGGGTGGAACAATGTCGTGCTGATGTGGCAGTGGCTTCTATGCCGGTGGGACTGAGGAAATGGAATGCTATTACAGCCTTAATCCAGTAAGGCCTAGCAGCAGCACAGTGAGGCCTGTACAATACCAACACAACGTGCTGAGATCTCACAGCAGCGACAGGCCAGCTCTTTCTTGCTCTGTGGGACCTAGAATAGCACATCAACACTGTGTGGCTAGAGGCAGACTTATGGTGGATGCCGCAAGGATGAACACAATATCAGGACCCTTCTCAGATCTTGCCAGGCCAGCGTGAAGAACAGTGCCTGAGGCCTGTCCTTGGCTTGCTTCCTGCCCATCTACCCACACTTTTTTGCTTTGGCTAGGATTTCAGCAGAGGGGCTCTGAGTCGGGGACATGCTGTAACTGTGGGTTCAGATTATATTTTGATTACAGAGGCTGTGAGCAACGTTCATTCCTAGTGGGTGTATCATGGCTATGGCTTCCGGAGAAAGCAGCCAGTAGAACAGCAACAGATCCCTGACAGGGAGGGCCGTATCCGCTACAGCCTGTACACTCAAGAGGATGCAGGTGTATCCTCCCCACCAGGCTTGCACTTGCATTTTCCTTCATCAGAACTCAAGAAAGTGCTGCACCTCCTCTCCTTGCAGCCCCAACGATAACTGACCTCCTAAGCGTGCCTGCCCTGCACAAAGTGCTCAGGTGGAGGGCAAAAGGGAGTTAAATGCGTCCGCCCTCACATAGGCACCATATCTGCAAAAAGCCTTGGGCTGCCTGCAAGAGGAGGCAGCTGGTTTAGGAGAGGAGTTGCTATAACCTGGCCTCTGCAACTAGAGTCCATCCTCACAGTCTTTCAACACCCATTGAGACACCAGCAAGGACCTAGCCTAGAGGCATTGATGTCAAGGAGACCTTGATGGACACTGTGTGAGAGGAAAAAGTTCTCTCAGGGAGGGAGAGCAGAAAGAAAACAAGGACCCGGAGGATCACATGCTCAGAGGATGAGAGGGGAAAGAGGTCAGTTCCTGACAAGCAGTTCAAAACAAACCCATTGTTCTGAGTGAGACTCTGTCGTCCCTCTTTCACCAGGTGTTACCTGGAAAATCCATCTGCCCGTTTCCCCTCCCTTCACCATTCCTCTGCCCTGGCTGCTAGCAGAACGGGGAAACTCATGAGACAACTGTAATGGCACCAGCTTCCTGGCCAGTCTCGCCTCACCTTCCTAGAGGAAAATCAGCAGATCTGATCCCATGCCTGGAGGAGGAAGCATGACCTGGACTGAAATGGCGAAGTCTGTGGGAGAACTGTGCACCAGGCAGCCCTGAGACAGACTCTCTTTTTGGCAGAAGCACCACATCCCATGGTAGGACACTTATATTTCATTACTTCTGTGTTTTTTTCCTGGCCTATATATATCTGCTCTGTGGGTTCACCAGCCAGAACACTGCCCTGTAGTAATACATACCAGGTTTAGAAACCATACCAGCCCATAGAAATGCTCCTGTCTTTCTGACATCCATACGTTTTCCACTACCTGCTGTCACCTTCTGGAAAGGCTAAAAGGGACAGACAATTTCCTAGAAGCAAGAAAAAAACACCCAGGCCTTCCAGGCCTTTCTCTGTATGTGAGAAAAGAAGTCCAAATCTTTTCCCTGCCCCAACTCCAGCAACTCCAGTGAAAAAAGTCCCTTCTGGGTCTTCTCACATATATTCCAGGGCTTATCTGTAAGACATTTCAGTTCAGAACAAAGCTCTAGTCCTGGATTTTGCATCCTAATAAAGACCATAGCCTAGCAAAATGATGCTAAAACACAGTTCTCTGTCATGTCCATAACTGCCCTTGCATCACAGCACCACTTCCCTGAGCGGTGCCAGAGCAGGCTCCATGGGTACACGTGGAGTATACCTTTTGCACAGAATGGTTATTTTAAAAATTCCTTGAGATCATAGCGCCAAAGAAAGGACCCTGCAGAGGCCAGTGGTGCATGTAAAATGAAAACATTATGCTCCCCAAAATGCTGTCATGGGGAAGCAGCACAGAGGAGAAGGGAACTTCTTGTCATGGTTGATTTATGGTTGCTTTGGCTCACAGCCAGCTTGGAATACCCCAAGCCTTTGGAGACTCTATGGAAATGAAATGCTGAGGAAGTTGTACATCCTCTCAAAGAGTCAACTAAAAACAAAGTGCAGGGTTTATAAACATGGTGTGCATACACTATTAAAATACAATCTTTCTGCTGGGTTTTGGCATTGTGTCTAATACTGCTGGCCAGAAAGGCTGGTTGGGAGCAGGAATTTGGGGATTTCTTAAAAATGACAGTATTGGAAAAATGTTGAAATGTTGACATTTCCCACAAAATGAGGGTTCCAAATTTCTTTTTGGTCAGGAACCATCAAACTGTATCATTTTGCTTCTTTTGAAATAATATCCATGTTCAATACAATTGTATGAGCATGATTCTTGCAATATTTAAAAGGGAACATGAAAATTTAAAACTTTTTTTGCTCTGTAGTACATTACTGCCCCTTTATTTGTCAAGAGAAAAGCAACCCACCAAACGCTTTTTAAGCTTTGTGATTTTCCTTCTTTTTTTCTTGCAATAATCTCCCTTCAGGGACACTAGCTTTGAACTGCTGGTAACAACAAAGTTAACTCAAGTGCTCTTTACAGAGGTCACCTATGCGAGTGTTTAAATTGGAGCAGGTGCTAAAACCCAAACCTAGCACGTTCCTGAGCTGAGGCCAAAGGAAGGCAAACACTGAGATCACTGAATCAAGCTTTGCCACTGACATCAATAGGATTTAGCATAAGTCCATTCCTGATTACAATTGTCATTAAAATTGTAAGGCAAGTCCTTGTTTTTCTGATATCTAGGCACTGTTGTATGCCATTCATCCCTTGTTGATGTGAGTGTGCTGGCCCTTAACTGTAGCCTTGCTCATCTGGTTTTTATAAAGTACAGCTACTATTTCAGATCGGAAGAGAATGTGTTCTACGCACAAATATCTCGTCTGCTTCAGAGCACGGCAGTTTCCAAGCGGATGCCACTCTGGCTCCTAGCCCTGTCTTCCAGAGTCAAGCAATAAATTCCATTCCTTCTACACAGTTTAGCAAAGGCCATATGAGTCATCACTGGGTGTAAGGACAATGATAAATGTTCCTTTAAAATGGTTTCTGCTTGACTATTCCTTCTTTAAGAGGCCTTTTGGGAAGATCTAATCAGGTCCCTGGAAAGAAGTGCTGCCTGGGGCCCTGACAGGCTGTATAATGCTTTCTGCTGTGAAAATCTGAAAAGACCCTTCTCCAAGTAATTAAAGATACCGTCCTGCTCCCCAGGGATATTTGCAGTTAGGCTATTCATTTCATGGGCTGGTTATGGCTTGGCTGTGATGGTAACTGTGTGTATCCAGTTGGTATCTGGCTGCTTCTGCCCTAGTCAATAAGACTTGGGTGCAAACACCAAGGTAATTCTCAGTGGATGTAGCCATCACTGTCTCAAAAAGGTTTGTTCTTTCAATTAATGCTAAAGATTTCCATGAAACTTCTGGGTGGAAGGAGATGCTACTGACAGGCAGGCAGGGATTTCTTTGTTTGTATTAGAACAGAAAATTCAGAGGTTTTGGGGTTGCAAGTGAGCAATTGTTTTCAATGTGTGTATAATACCTACTTGACCAGTGCACTTACCTGGAAGATGAGGAATTATTTTAAACACCTATGGCTCATAAGTCTGTTGACAACGGTGAGAAAGGTGTAGAACTATTAAGAATTCACAGCTAACCATACATTTTTGTGGCAATTTCATTTTCCTTCCCTTCCATCTATACCCCCTTCATAGGAAATAAAGGTAATTGCTTAGCACAGAGCCTGCACAGGGAGGTGCCACAGATGGTACTGAAACACGAAAAAGAAACACGCAACTTCAGTTGCATTTTTCATTCCCATACTCCTACAAACAGAAGCAAAGTTCTCTTGTTTGAGCAGATGGAAAGGGAATCAGTACTGTGTGCGTCTCTTACTGCAGTCTCAGGATCCTGGCAGGGGATTAGATGCATCTCTGCAGCTGAGCCAATAGGTAGGTATTGCAACTGCTGTAAGGAGGTCCTCCCGATGCATAAGCAGTGTCCAAGATTGTAGATGAGAAATGTAAGCAGGTGGGCAGAATCCTTCCAGCTCTAAGAGAATGGTTCTGAGTGTCATTAGAGCTGAGATCTTCTTCTGTGAGGAACCTTGCGTGGTCACTACTAAGCCATGTGTATAATTTCTAGAAAGTAGAGCCAAATAAAAAGATTGTAAGGACCTTAAATGAAGTGACTTAAACATCACTTCTCACCCATAGCCTCGTGTATCTCCCCCATTTGAAACGAAGAACATAAATCAGCTCTGTTGCCAAGCAGCTAGAGAATATAATTTTTTAATGTTGAACAGCTGAGAATGAACATGTACATGTGTTTGTAAAAGATTTGTCACATATATACAGGGTTTTTTGCCAGGAATCTGGGTTTGCTATATGAAACAAAGTATTGCACCTTGAATTTCCCATAATCAGGACAGTTTCTTTTTCCTTGTTCTTTTTAAATACTGTCATTCTTTAACATGCAGGCAGCACTTTCAGTGGGAGCTGTTACTGTAGATGACTGTTCTGTGGTATTTAAGTAGCGTGTTCTTACAGGCTTAGCTCTCGTCAGCTCTGCATCTTTGTTCCAGGCAGCCCTCCTGTTGACTGTTAGCACTATATTCTCACATTAGATGTCCTGAGAACATGGTTTTTTTAGGAAGTTGGCTGTGATCCGTACCTAGCAGTGCAAGAGTCAATGTTGTACCAAAGCCCTGCCTGATCCTTCTGGGAGACATTTACCAAGGTGTCTTAGCAGGTTAACAAAAAGTGTGACACATAGGCACAGCTCCAAATGTTCATCTTTCCCTAAACATAGAAAACATACAATTAAGAGAAAAAAAAAAAAATTTACTTCTGCAACAAGATACTGACAACACTGTCAGGTGGCAGCAAGTGCAGTACAGGCCAACAGGCCATCAGGCTATTCTGCTAGTGCATCTCCATTCTTAAAGTCCTCTCCTTTCACTCCTCTTTTACTTGCTTATGGATTTTGGCAATAAAAAGGTAGGTCAAGCACCTAAAAGTCAGCTGGGAATGTGCATATCCCCAATTCATCTGTGACAGGTACATGTGGCCTGTAGAGAAGCTACAGGCAGGCATCCTAGGAGCATGTGAAAGTGAAAGTATGTTACTACCATGCTGCAGCAGTGCTGCAGGAAGAAGTGATCTGTTTCTTCAGGTTGTGGTGCACTTTGGCATCAGCTCTGCCATTAGAAAAAGATCAGTACGTGCTGTAAGTGAGTATCAGTGCTTCCTTAAATAGAATCAGAAAAGGAAATTTAGCAAGACAAGTCTTGATGTTAGAGGGATCATCTCCGCAAAGGGAGAACGGTCCAGGATTCTTTGGTCCTACTCACGTCTCTGTCACAGGCTCTGAGGGTTTAGATTTAGTTACTTAAGTTGTTCTCTTCCACAGTTTTCCTGCTCCATAAAAGACAGGTCTTAGTAACAGTCTTGTGAGTCTGGACAGTAAATCAGAAGAATAATTCTTTACTGACTGCAACCTGCTTTGAAAAACCCCAATGAAAGAAGCTGCTGGCAATCAACACTGCTCAGTAAGATGAATAAAGAGAGCAAGGTGCAAGCCGGGTGCATGGAAAAGGCTGACAAAAAGGGAGAAATGCAGCACTTCCCTTGGCGATCTGAGCTATGTGTCCACATTTTATAAGGGCTGTTGGTTCCTACAATTAATAAACGCAGGTCTTAGCACACTGTTCTCTCTTGCATGCTCCAAATGCTTGGGGGTGGCAGGTTCTGAAGAGCGCTGCACAGCGGCTCTGCACAGCTGTAATGAAGAACAGAAGCTGCAAGAAACTTTCCCCTTCCTGCAGGAAAAGCCAGCTGAAGATCTGTACAGTGAAAGCCATGGGAGGCATAAAAACATTTCCAGTGCTCCTCTGTGAAACCTAGACGTGCTATGTAATTGTGAGCTCCGTGCCCTGGTTCCTTACCTGGAAACTATTTACGTTTCTGAGACACCAAGCATCCCCTGGCATGGCCCCAGCCAGCTCCATTGCCCTCCAAGAGATGGCAAAGGAGGTGAGAACTGTGCTCTGCCTGCCTTCACACAGCCAGCCTATCCTGCCAGTCTGTCTGCAAGCTAGTTTGACAAGAGACAGAAGAAAAAAAAAAAACAAAGCCCCAAGACTATTTTTATTTATGATCATGTCCATGGGCCACTCTTTGTCTAGACAGCTGGTATTAGTATCTGAAGCTGTCCTGGAATCTGAAATACCATTTATTTACAGGGGAAATAAAAGCCCAGGATTAAACAGTTCATAAAAATAATCTGGGAACTGACATGGGGCCCAAGGAGACCAAAGGTAACAAGATCTAGAGCAGGCATCTATCTTTGTCTTGGCTGTAGAGATGTTTTCTCAGAAAACAAAACAAAACAACTTCCCCCTTCCCAGCCACCCCCCAAAACCCATTTGGCTTCAGGAGAACGTCTCCTTTTGCTTCCTCTCCTCCCACCTTTGTTTGGCTGCTTTAAACATATTCCTGTCTGCCCCCCCAACAAGGAAGTTTCCAAACATACTGGTCACCCAGTTGAAAAGCAGGACTGGAGAGGGACAGCTCTTACTCTTCCAAGAAAATCCTTGGAACCGGGAGCTGCTATATTTTCATGCAGAGGGAAACTCTGAATGTCACAGATGCAGCAAAATCTCGTGTTGACACTGACATCTGACAATCTTTTTGTTTCTGCCTGCAGCAAAAACTAAAGGCAGGGAGGTAGATAGCAGGAGCCCTTGGTCTGCCCTTTTGCTGCCACAGAGGCCCTGCCAGGCAGTGATCAGTGCCTACTGCACTTGGAATGGCTGCGGTGCAACCACCTGTTTGGCCTTCACACTGCGCTCATTTTTCACGGCCAGCTGACAGACTTTAGGAGGTTTCCAGACATGAAGCTAAGCAGGAAAAGAGCAAAACAAACTTCTGGGCTCCATCTGCTCCCTTCCCTTGAATGAGCAGTGCACCATCACTCAGGGCAGTGTATAAAAAGAGTTTGATAGAGTCACCCTATAATTTTACACAGCAGCTGCAAAACTTTAAAGACAATAAGGTATGAGACCTTCCCCTTTTAGAAGGAGCCACCAGCTCCTCACTGAAGCAGAAAGTTCATGCTAAGTGAAGCGTTAGACCTAAGGCATAACCGCTTGGCTAGGGAAGTGCTACAGTGCTCAAACCACACAAGGACAGTTCAAATCAACAAGGCAGCAGCTGCAGGAGAACACAGCAGTATCAGGCTGGCCACAGACTGTCTTTGTGCCGCGTCGGCAGGGGCAAGAGTTGGGCTAAGGATGATGGGGAGAAGCTCTGAGCGGTTTGAAAGTATTTTGACTCAGAGGGTCTACAAGGGGAGAAGCAACCCTGGGTTCTGCGATCCTCAAGTTAAGAGTGCTAGGACCTTCTATTTTACTGTGCTAGTGTCTAATGTGGGTTTTTCTCATGCAGCCATTCTGGCAGCACCCAAACATGAATGCAGAGCATGGGCCATATTTAATGAAACTACCAATTACAGCTGGTAGTCTCATTTTAAAATACAATCCAAGGAAATCTGCCATTTTAATCTAATGCAGGCAGTAAAGAGGGAAACAAAAGCCTTGTGCAAACCACCTCTGTTCCCTGCGTTCTAAAATTCAGCTATTAAACATGTTAGTTATGAAACTATTCCCTCCACTTTGTTTAGAAGCAGATACTGTCTTTTATAGTGCAAAGAACAACTAGCACAAAAGACTGTGTATATTACAAAATAACGATCTGTTCCCTTTCTTCTTGCATGTTCCCTGCAATCTTTGAAGCATCTGCCACATTACCAAAAGGGCCACTTCCTGTGGAGGCCTGCTGAGTTTTGGCTACTCTTGCAAGACTCAATTGACTGGACCATGGTCCTGACCCAAGATGGCCAAACTTGTCATACTATGGAGACACTGCTAGTGAGTTCAGAGTCTGAAAAGACAAATTCCAAAGCGCAAAGAGAAAAGGATGTTTTCTTTTCCGCTGGACAAAACACAACTTTTCTGGCAGGCACAAGTAGGACAGTCTGTCCACTTTGGCAATACCCTGCATGCCTGGACGTACACAAGTGTGTTTTTACATGCAACCCGGTTTGATTACACAATCTCCCTCCAAGAGAATTTGGCAAGAAAGATATCTGAGGGACTTTAGAGAGCAGCCTGCAGCCTGCTGCTTCTCTCGCACTATTTCTAGCACCATTTGGAGCAGCTGACCACTGGGAAAACAACCAAAGAAAACCACCCTAACTGTTGATCAGGTACCCAGACTGCCATTTCGGAGATGCAGCAAGGTTGCAGGTTCAGCCTCAGCTGCCAGCTTGTACCTACCAACCTTTATCAAACAGCTAAGCAGCTGGGTCCATGATCAGAACGCTGAACCAGCCCCTAGGCTAAATCTTTTCCTCCTCTTTGTTTTCCCAAGAATGATTCTGAACCTTTGCCAACTGCATCTGGTAAGAGATTAACATGTCAAAGGCTTTTCCCGACCAACAATCTTTTTGCACCTTGGCTTCTTCTGAAGTTGGATCTGTTTTTTCAGTGTTCATCCCTTCCTGAAAACACTGTTTAACACCCATCTGGGGAGACAGTATTTAATGCTGGTGCCCAATTCTCCTAGACTCCAAGTTAAACTTTCTGGGAAATGCATCATGGCTTGTCTTGGGATCCTCATGCTTGTTTAGGTTGCAGGCATCCTACCTGTAACACTATAATATTAGTTTATTTGCATTTGCTGTTTGTAGAGAAACATACATGCCCTGTGCTTACTGAAATGTACTTGAGATTAGTGCTAGTGCCAGGCAGCCTTGAAGAGGAAAACAAGTTTATTCTAGTGAAGGTCATGGTTAGTCTTGATTATGAAGTTTGAAACACAGTTAGCAAACACAAACATAAACACAAGAAAATGCAGACCTAAAGCATGTATGGCACAAGTCTCTTACTCTAAACGTTAGGCATCCTCCAAGGCAGCGCTTGCCTGTGGATCTGCAAGCCCACGTCAAGAGCATCTGAACTCCAGGATGCAGCTTCTCAGAGTGGGTTCCTGTCCAGAAAGGTCTGTCGCCCTTTTAAACTCCAGGTTTATTTGCATTTTTCTGACTATTTTTTAAATGCAAATAAAAATGTCAGATTGCATACGAAGAATCACCTTCTTTCCTTTCTAATAATGACGATCTTACTGCACAGCACTTCACTTTGGAATAGATAGTTGGCATCTATGAGAACATCAGTTGAAAATGTCTGTATTTATCCAAGCAGGATGCATCATAAGGACTCCAAGTGCTCAGTCTTCTAGGTTTTCCTTTACAAAATCAATTAAAAACTTCATTTCTAGCATTCTGTAAACTTAATTTTCATTGCTGTAATTTCCTATTATGCAGCACATTTTCAGTCATTTTTTGTTTAACAGCATTTCAGAGATCACATGTGATACATCAGTACAGCTTACTGTTTTAAGGGTTTACTGTGTCAGTGTTGTTATCAAACACCACAGCCAATAACTTCTGAAATCTTGAAATTTGTGCACTGTCTATACCAGGTCAGAATGAAAAATGTCAAAATGTCAGCCTTTGTGATCAAGTTTCCCCACTTGTCTGCTTGATTCACTGTCTTCCCCTGGGTTTCCATATAGCTCATTAAACAAAACAAACCAAAACCAGGCCTTTATAGAAAGAAAAAGTTTGACATGATTAACTAGCTTTGCTGGTAATGTGTGCAACCCACCCAGGTGTCTAGACAGTTTGAAAAATACAGATCATATTTAGGAGTAACAGCTGTTACTCCTCAAGTCTCTGTTGGACCTCAAATTAAGTAGGAACAGACCCTATCAATATTAGGTGGTCCTCTTCCAAAAGAAACATCCAGCATGTTGCAGGAAATTAAGTTACTGATTCAGTAGGTGGCACTTTACCTTTCAGATCAACATACCACTTCTGCAGCCTGCGAGAAAGTTCTGCACTCCCAAAGGTACCTGCTTTGGGAAAAGTTAGAGAACAAAGAGTTCAGAGCTTCAGTTGTGGGAAACCCTCAGTATTTTTTCGTAAAAGGAAAAGAAAAAAAAAAAAGATCAAGACCTGTGTGCTGGCCAGATGCCAGTTTAGGCAGGTGTTTCTTGCCTGCCCATGTACCCTTTATAATAATAAGTTGGAGAGCATGTTTGCTTATGCAGGTTTTAGACAGTAAAATTTTGCTAGGCCCTCCTAAATAATAGTTAATGGCTTAACAAGAGGTTATGAGAGAGAACAATGACAGCCTCTGCTAGGAACAGACATTTATGGAACTCCTCAGGACAAACAAGGTGTTATCCAGAAGTAGCGTCTATTTCTTGGCCTATGTCCCCCACACCACCATTGCACAGCAAAGCTTCCCTGGGCCATAAGCTGTTGACATCAGAACAGTCATAGATGATGTTAGAGGAAAATGCAATGCTAGGTGCCTAAGAATTGTGGACCCAAGCCCTCTGATTATTAAAAGATGTAAGTCCAAGCAAAGTGAAAAACTGCAGGTTAAACTCATTTAACAAGGACTCTGCCTTAAGATGCTGTATTTGTATAGATATGGTTTCGTAGGAGCGCGAGTGGTGCAGAAGCACAGAAAGCCAAGGATGTGCGCCTCTAAAGCTGTAGGCATATCAGACTGCTCCCAGTTGAGAAATTTTACACAAATAGTGTAACTGGCTGGGATGCTGCTGGAGCTGGGAAAACACAAAGGAAATCTTGAGGTATCCCTGTTCAGCAGGTCTATCTTTCGATTGAGTCAAATTTGTCACAGTTCTGAAAAAACACAAAGGTCTTTTCCCTGCTTCATTGTACTTAAGAATTTATTGTCCATCTTACTTATGGGGGGNTGCCCAAGCCATGAACTGTGGGTGTTCAGTGTAAGGTTGTTTAGCAAGGCCTAAATTCAGGCCATAAGTGCTTTTATAAAGGACTGTAAATCACCTTAACTTTTATACACTGTGGCAACATGTGAGCAGAGGAATGTGGCTGGTCTGTGCTAGTCCCAGAAAAGGTCCCAGATGAGGCCAGCAGATTGGGCTGCAGACATACGATACCGAGGCTTTGAGCAAAATACTCAAGACTTGTATCTCCCCTGTGCTATGTGCATATATGACTAGGGCGAAGGGGCAGGAAACCAGCATAGAGGTGCCACAGGAACAGAATGCACACAGACAGCTTGAACACCCAATGGAAAGAGCATTGCTAAGCAGTAAGCAAATTGTAAAACACAAGTCAGACAAAACATCTGGCAGCTGCTTCAAATAGTTTTCTGTCTGAAGGGCAGACAAGCCTGCAATAGTTTCAAATCAAAACATGTGCAAGGACAGGATCAGTGCTCCAATGTGTTTTGTGCAAGCATTGAATGAGTTTTGTTCCCCTCAGCACTGTTTTGTATGCCAAGAAAGGTTGTGCTTTGGGTTAGGTTTTTAATTTTAATAAACTTTACTAAATAAATCACTATGTATTTCCTTCTCCAGTCAAACGCAACTTAGTCTTTGGCATAAGATCAACAGCATTAGCTCTGCATAGGAAGCGCATGGGAGAGAAGAGGGGGAGCATGCTAGGAAATGTTTTTCATCATTGTCCTACCTTATGCAGGAGAAGAGGTGTGATTGCCAAAATAAGTTCTTAAAGTATGATGCATATCCTTCTAAGTTTGCACATCTCAGGAAGGGGAAAATTGCCTTGTGCTGGTACCGGCTAAGGACTTGACAGGTACAGACTAATGTCTAGGCTCCAACAGGGAAGTTGTTTGAGCTCAGAGAAATAAATTGTCACTTCTGCAGATAAAGGAGAGAAATTGCAATTGTGTATCCCACCCCCCAAGTTTTTCTGTCTTGACATTGTCATAGTTTTGACCAAGATCCACAGTAGGGATATTTGCTGGCACAGATAAGCTGCGCAGGAGCGCAACCTGCACCCCAGGCAGGCTTTCCTTTCAAAAGGAATTGCGACAAGACTGCAGAAGTAGTATGACATACTTCCTTATCAGCTACTAAACTCCTCCACTGAAAACTTCGCCTCTTGCACACTTTTCTAGACTCAAATTACTTTCACCAAAGCCTCAAGTTCCAGGAAGAAACAAAAGCTACCCCACTGCTTGCCTAGAGCATCAGGATGCCAGATTCTGTGCAGAATTGCCACAGCACTTCTGTATCACCAGCAAGGCAACAGCAGGCAAACTATCAAGGCCAGAAGCCTCTGTAAAATACAGGAACAGTTCCATAAGTGTGATTAGTCAGCAACAGCAGGAAGATGAGAGATGCTGGCCAGGGTAACAGGGTTGGTTTTCAAGGAGGCCCTGATACAAGTAGGACTTACAATTTTTAATGCTACTCAAAAAGGAGAAGGTCTGCCTGCCACATGCCAGTGCTTGAACACGGGCAATAGCAGGGGAAGCAGAGAGCCACTGATTCATTAGGACTTGCTAATCTGTGATATCATTTGTTGATTCCACCAGGTCCAATCCCCATCTCATGACTTCCTCCACTGTTGCCATGGCACTGTACATAAACACTGCAAACTCCCAGCCCTGAGCAGGTCATTTGTTTCAAATATTCCATGCAGCTGGAACACAAGCCTGTTTGGGTGTCTGGATCTGAGCATGAACTAATTTCTCAGTCTTCTGCACCCACCCCAGCTCATGCACCCTCCCCAGCCTGCTGCTCTCCCAGAACCCCTCCAGCCACACTGCCAGCAAAGCAGAGGCAGCCTTCCACTGAAAGGCAAGGGGCAGCTGGCCTTGTTCACATATAGGCAGAAAATAAGTGTTTCACTGAAGCCCTCCACTACCTGCAGCAAAACAAAAGTGATGATTATTGAATATGCTGGATATTTAGGCTTAGGATCTACAAACAGTTGTCTTCTACATGTGGGAAAACAAACAAGATTAAGATATCCAAAATTCAAAAAGATTCTTGCCCTGACTGGAGACAAAGACAGAAAACCACTTGCTTTTTTTTTTTTTTTTTTTTTTTAAGCTGTCCTCACCCAGTACCCTTATAAGGCAGTCCATAAGTATACCTCTGAGCTTTAGCTGAGCCTCACATGTTGCAGTGTTTGTGTGAACCGATTAAATCATTTCGTTTCCACACACACATTGGTAGCTGCAGGGAAGACAAAAGTGTGGACAGGAGTGGGAATTAAAGCCTTTGTCATAACTGACAAAAGTACCAAGTCATCTCACTTCCAGTCAGTTTGGAGAGGCTTAACCTAACTGCTGATACAATTGAAGAGCATCTCTGTATTGCACAGGTTGGAAGCAGAGGAGACTGAAGGCACTACCAGCAAGCAACAAACAGTTTGTACTCCACAAACAATATAATCTGCATCTCCTCACAGCCCAGGAATGAAGCCTCTTGAGGCAAATAGATCTCAAAATATATGAAGACACAGCAACTTACAGCAGTGGATAGGGAGTGACTGAAAACTAATACCAAGTGACTTGAGCTAAATCAAGTTCATGACCTGAAGAAGTTACCCAGAACACAGTGAAATCAATCAGCCATTTTTCAAGCACACATGATGCAGGATCCCAACACCCAGCTTAACCTGCCACAGCACCTTCTGTAGTTAACTGTGCTGTTCTACTAGCTAGGGATCCCTTTAGCCTTCACCATTTTATTTTGCTTTCTTCTATCCACCATCTCCCTTCCTAAGGGAAAGGACAGTGAGGTATCAACATAAAATAGTAGGTTAGTGACTTGTTTTCATGAGCTGCTTTTCTGGAAGAAAAAGTTGTTTTTGTAATCTAGGAGTGAAATTTGCAAGCCTGCACAAGGCATCCTTTGGCAAGATAACCAGAGCCCTGACCTATTCAATCTGCTTGAATCTATTTGAAGAAAAAGGAGTATGGTGTAATAAGTCAGTTGTAAGCCAGCTGCTGTCTCATCACAGATTTTATTCAACTCTATCTGGAGTAATCATTTTTAGGCACTAGTGGCAGCTCTACAAAAATCTCAGGCTACCACACCCTGCCACCCAGTACCAATAGCTGCAGCTTACCTTCCACCTGTACACAACTTTTAGATACCAGCTTTAAATTGTTATTCTTCCAAGCAGAGACGAGGCCACATCAGCCCTTGCTTTACCTGTTTGGGCTGGCTTCTTGGGAATAAGCTCACCATTCATGTAGAAAATAGATATGAAGAACTCATGATCATTTCATGCAAATAAAAACCAGCATCAAGTAATATTTAATAAAGTTTATTAGGTTACTGAGTATTGTCTACAGTCATAAAATAGAAATTCAGAATTTAAAACTGTACAAAGCAATGTACTGGTGAAGTGAGAAGAGATGGAAGCAAGGGAGCACAAAGAGCATTAGAAGTAGGGAGAACACAGCTGCTTCCCCAGAGTTCTGGAAGACACTGGTTCAAGTTGAAGGCAACCAAGTAGGGCTCCATACACACTGAATTTTCTTGTGTCCCACCCTGTAACAGAAACTAGTACAAACCCCTGTGTTAAAAAAATCATATAATATTAGATTAAAAAAGGGGCACATCATACCCCACCCAGTCTTGGCACCAATTCTGTGCTTTAAAAAATATACTATGCAAGTAGTTTATTTTAAAAAAGGTACCCTACAGCAGCTGTTTAAAACATGTTCTTATACATACACCACAAATATATATATTAACATTTTCAACAACTAAACCCATTTGTACCTACACAGAACTGAAGGGATAACTCAAGAGCAAAAAAACCAACCACACAAACATTTTTCAAGACAAAGAAATGTGCAAAATAACCCCAGAAAGGCAGCATAGTAACCTGTGGATAGGTCAAGAGAGCAGCTCCTGCTAGTAAAGGAGTGTCATCCTCTTTCCTGGGCTACTGAGGTGATAATCTATTTGGGATGTGCTGATTTTGCCTGAATTGCTTGTCCTGTTTATTGCAGTTCTCTCCTGCCCCCTGCCCCCAGCTCTGCAGAGGTTCAGTTTCTTCTCGCTGTACCTGAAGATCACCCCACTGGCCTCTGTTAAAGTCTCACAAGTTACATTCCATAGCAATCACCTTTTGGATTTCTCATCTGCTGATGGTACTTCGGCAGCCACACTGCTACCACCTTCTCTGGGACAACTTCCCACCCCTAGGGAAGAAAGCAAGAACTATTCCTGCTGCATAGTTAAGTGGAGATTATGCCAAAAGTCTATGACAGAACAAAGCCTGGTTTGGATGACTTTAAGCAGCTTATCTAAGAAGAGGATTCCCTGGCAGAGCCATTAGAGAAACACATTAGTATGTTTCACTAAAGCTTTAACATGGAACAGGCTACACAGAAAGCAGACCTAGGATGGCAGGACCTATAGCTGTGTAACAAGTCACAGCTCATACAGCCTGTCTCACCCTATTGCAGGAGAAGTTTGTCCCTTCCCTGTCCCNACCTTTTGGATTTCTCATCTGCTGATGGTACTTCGGCAGCCACACTGCTACCACCTTCTCTGGGACAACTTCCCACCCCTAGGGAAGAAAGCAAGAACTATTCCTGCTGCATAGTTAAGTGGAGATTATGCCAAAAGTCTATGACAGAACAAAGCCTGGTTTGGATGACTTTAAGCAGCTTATCTAAGAAGAGGATTCCCTGGCAGAGCCATTAGAGAAACACATTAGTATGTTTCACTAAAGCTTTAACATGGAACAGGCTACACAGAAAGCAGACCTAGGATGGCAGGACCTATAGCTGTGTAACAAGTCACAGCTCATACAGCCTGTCTCACCCTATTGCAGGAGAAGTTTGTCCCTTCCCTGTCCCTGCATCAGCAAGGAGCCCCTGATCCCGGACTAAAACCTGCAGTTTTAAGTCAAGAAGAGGGCAGATGAAGGCATGGTATCAAATCAGCTGAGTCAAACCCACTAAGAAGAGGCAGAACAGAGAATGGAGCAGGTGAACTGAGAAAGCAACAGTGATAAACAAGCAAGCAGGATTCACTGTCCATGAAATAACATTAGAACATGGTGAGAAGTCCTGGCAGAGATACAGACATCAGCAACATAACCACCTTCTCCAACCTAAGTAGTGTCCTGGTAGAAGGGTTCTTGGTTTTGGTGTTTCAGGGTTTGGAGGTGGGGTGGGTTTTGTTTGTTTGTTTTTAAACTCAGCAATTAGTTCTTGGTATTCCAGACTCTTCCCAACTCTGCTGGCCACCCCATGCCTTTCCTTCTTAGGACCTGGTCTTAACATTTCTACTCCTAATGCCATCCCTTCCCCCAAATTATGTTCTTCCCTTTAGCTGGTACAGAAAAATCATTCACTCCTAGGCTCTACAACCCAAAGGACGCAGTACAGCCTTTTCTCAGGAGAAGCAGGGAAGCACAGAGCTTCTGTAAATGTTCCTTTTGTAAGTGTGCTGGGGAAGTGACTTCCAAAGAACAAAACACTCAGTTGTGAAACAAGGATTACTTGAGAGCTTGCCAATAAGGGCACGTGGAGACTTAAGCAGTGGCAGGAATACTTTGGCCGAGGGGTTCCAACAGTAGCGATGACATGAGGGTGGAGAACCCATTGCCTAGTGGGTCAGCTCCAATATTTTGCCTTGGTTCCAACTCTCTATCCTTGAACATGAAGGTCATTGGTAGAGCAGGTAACTCTTGAGGGAGGCTGGCAGTGGCAGTGTAGGGATCTCATTTAGTCTTTCCTTGCCCAGAGCAAGCCTCACAGCTCGCCGACTCAAGTCCATCAAAGGCAGTGGTTCAGCTGGGAAAAGAGACCGAAGACATTAACATCCTAACCCACAAGTTACACATTCATTTTGCTAGTTCTAAAAATTCCCCAGAAAAGATTGAGCAAGAAAAGTGAATGCCTGGCATGTTTGCAGGACCTAAGCCATTCAGCATTCACATATCAGCAACTTCAGCTCTTCAAATACACAGGCAGAGCATCATGTTTCTGTAGAGGTTAAGCCATACATGTGTGTCAACAAAAAAATACTAGAATCCCCCAATGGAAGTTCTCCCTCTGTAATACCATTCATTCAAGTCAGAACACATCTTCTAGCTTGTGACTCTAATTGTAGTATCCAAAAACCTTTGTAAGAGATTCACTAAGTAAAAGACTACAGCAAACAGTTTGATAGCATCACGTGGTATGGGTACCCAGAAGGTACCATGATTTGTTTCTTGTATAGTAGGATAACAGCTGTCAACCCCTTCGCTTGTACTACATACTTCCCACGAAAAACAAAGCCATCCATCAAAGCTTCACGTCACTACTTGTACTGTGACAAGTTCCATTAGAGGATTCCCTCCTGTATCAAACCTGGGAAAGACACAAGCCTTTGGCTATGGCTATAATTTTTGCATCCTGTACTTTTAAGCACTGAACAAGATAATACTAGTTTTTCAGGAACGGTGTATGGATGCTGAAGAGTCACTCACAACATACAGGGGACTAAGGTCAAAGCCAGAGTTAACACATCACAGCTGCACAGGAGGAAGATACAGATTAATTTCTCACAGCTTCTGTTGCTAAGTCTGTCAAAGCTCACCTTTACAGTTTGGTGCTCAAGCCTAAGGGGTTTTTCCTCCCCCAAGAGAGGGCTAAAACAAAGATGTCCCAAATTAAGCAGATAACTGGACATCCTTCTAATAGCCTGGCTCAGCATCCACCATTAGAAAGCTTCCTTTACAGACATCTTGGGCTGAACACAGACACCTAAAACACAGACACCTAAAAACATCCACAGGAATGGAAAAATTTGGCTGAGAAGCTGCAGTTTTCAGGAACCTTGATAGATGCCAAAGCTCTAGCTTCCACTACTACAAGCCAAATTAATCTGACTGTTCATACAGCTGTTTTAAACAGCTGAGAGACAGGGAAAGCTTAGTTTTTCTGAGCATGGTCACATTACTTTTTTTTTTAACCAGACTTCATTCCATCAATAAGTTGGATACAAGTCCCTTCCTTCCAGGTTCAAAGATAACAGCTAACATTAAAAGCTCAAACAGAAGAGTGTTGTCAGTAGCCTCTGATCAGGCCACTCCTGATTCTACTTTGGAAAAAGTAAACAGTCATACTGCTCCATGTAGAAAACATGTCCAATGAAAAGTAGAGAAAGCTAATTTTTATCTAGTTCTTGGCAAAAAAGTCTGTGAGAAGGAGAGTTTGTTAACTAAGGAGAGACTTGGTAACAAAGTCAGGAAATGCACGCTCGAATTGGTCTGTCTTCTCAAGTTAGCAGCCAGAGCTGAACTAATGCCTTATTTCCCCACTCTCCTTCCCTGCTATGGACCACAAGCTGTTACCTGCTCCAGGGGAAGCTGCAGTGGAATGTTTTTTCTAGCAGTTCTCCAAAGTTCTCCCAGTGCTTCAAGCATTATTTATTCCTGAGGAATCATACCTCTATATGCACACCTCTTTTACACTGATAGCTGGGTGGAGAGCAAACAGATCTGTCAGGGCAGTGCTGTTGCTTCCCAAGCCCCACCGTTTGTCATACATGTTCTGTGCCACAAGTGAAGACATGGCTGCACTCGGCCCAAGGTACTGCTGGTCTTGCCTGCTCATGAACCACTTCAGGCCCCATGCTGCCTCTTCTGCAGGGACAGGTCTCTACAGCTGGACTGCGCATCTCAGCTCTGGCTGTGATACTGCCAGAAGAGCCTATTACTGGCAGCACTCCTTTGGCACTTCCCAGTGTAGCTTATTCTTAAACCACTGGGGTACAAACCTGCTGTTTTCAAAGTCTGTCCGGATTCCTCCTGCTCCACATGGAGATAGCTGGGACAGAGGCATTGTCTAGCCAGCATCCCAGAGGACAAGGGGCCCTGACCTTCAAAGCCTACAGACATTAACATAACAAATACATTCCAGTTTAATGGCCTTAAAAGGAGAGGATCTTCTTCCCACAGAGATTAAGAACAAGAACTTTGTCCTCATCTAGTTTGCACTGATAACCCAGTCTGACAGGAGATCTTGAGACCAAAAGAAGAAAGCACACACATATCTGACCTCCTTCCATTCACAAGCACTACAATCACTGGACAGTGTTGCTATTGAATGCTCAGAAGTGGTTGGAGCCAGACACCTTCTTTCTATCTGTGCCAGAATAGCGTCCCGTCATTCCTGGCCTTATGCCCACAATTCACTCCTATGCTGAGAGCATATTACAACCAAATCCAATACTGGAGGTGGCCGTTTCCTTGCTAAGTGCAGGTCTGTGCCAACAACTCCACAGACTTGCTGGCTTTGAGGGGAGCTGCAGGTTTTGGCTTTGACCCTTCAGAAAAACCTGGTTACTGGAGCTGCTGCCATTCTGTAAGCTGTTGTGGCAGAATGAGCTATGTTTCTTTTTTTTTTTTTGGTGAGAAAGTGCTCTGCCAAGAGCTCTCTATTTGGTCTTGCTAAGTTGAAGCGTATTTCTCAAAGCACTTGTGGATTTTGCTCCTATCCCTTTGCAAGGCTTTCCTGGTTATTTTGACAGCTCACTTTTTCTTGTGCCCAGTGTCAGCTCCGTTGTACCTCATGTCACCAGTGCCAGGGGTTTACCATTGCTGGCCCAGCATCAGAACATGTTCTAAGCACAAAGAAGAGAGCCAGTATGCTACAGCCTTTGGGCAGACACTGTTCTGGAATGCAGGGGAAACACTGCTCTTTTCGTATCAATACTGCCAAATTTATTTCACTAACAACATAAATCCAGATTTTAATCCACTTCCTTCACCTTTCTCCTCCACCCTACCCAGAGGACTGAGTCACAGTCTGGCCCAATGGGAAATTCTGACTATGAGAGATAACAGACTTTAGCACATTTGGACAGCCAAATTTATTACTAAGCTTAGAGATTGATGTCCCCATTAGTAAAAGGCCTGGCATGCAAGTTGGGCTGGCTGCAATATCCAGCCCCTCACTAGAAATGAGCACACCCTGCCCTGAAAGAAACAGAGAAGTGAGCTACTTTTTTTTGAAATATGAGACATTCCCATTTCCTTAGGTAGGGACAGATCTTCCCATTCTTGCCTGCAAGGGATTTTAGAAGTCCTTCCATTAAACATTCAAGGAAGGTAATTGTCCCTCAGACTGTTTCCTGTAAAGAGACACCAGGATTACATCGCCAATAATGCAGCTGTCAGAAGGACATTCCAGCTGATACTTCGATAGCAATACAGAAAGGTTTGTCATCTCTAGATAGACAACTAGCATCACTTTCTCCCACCACACTACCTCCCTAAACCCTGCAGTGCCCTGGTAACAGTACATGTGTACAGCCAGACAAGCTTTTTGAATTGGCCATTAAGGATTCAGAGCTGTATCCAGCAATCTACTGCTGACATGAAATACTCACCTCTCTAGCAAAATTAAAACCCTCCCCAGGATGGTCTAGTAAGCCTGCACTTAAGTAGCACACAGATTTGTGCTGCTAGAACAAATACAGGGAGTTATACTCACGGTCAAGTCCATTCAAGTAGCGCATCCGTATTTCACAGTGTCCCCACACTGCGCTTACGACTGGATATAGCTTTTTCCCTTTGAGTCCCCGAAATGCAACACCCATGTATTGCCCATCTACAATGAAGCTCAGTGTCCCATCATCCATGTCCAGAACCACCAGGAAGGAGTCCGGCACAATGAAAGTTTCGTCCGGTTCTAAGAAGGCAGGATAGGTTTTACTTGGCTGGTTCTTGCCATCATGGTAGAGTCTGTTGCGCCCAAGGTCCCACCCCCAAGATTCATGGTTATTTCCTACAAGCGTCGTGTACCCTACTGAATGCAAAGGGGCATCTGCTGTTGCCACCCCTACCACAGCATGCGTGCCTCGCTGCCTCATTGCCCACGTGATCTGCCACACATGCAGTCCTCGTGTATATCCCACTTTGCCTCTGATGGCATCTGTACTCTGAGCCACCGGATGCCGGTGAAATATGAGTTTGTCATCCTCTTTCACAAATACATTCAGCGAGCGATCATCATTGTTCCATGAATGCAGTAACTGGACTTCATATGATACTGGAGGCATGTCCAGTAGCAAGTCCAGACGTGTGGGTTTGCTGTAGTCAAGTCCTTGGAGTTCCTGTTTCAATGGCCTGTATACAGGGTCCCTCATATCCACAGTCTTTATCCCACCTGTGACCTTCTGACCCATCGTGTGTTCCGATTTTGCCTATTTACAGGCTCCCAAGGCAAGCTCATCAATTTACCCAGCTGCTCCTGCTGTCATTCAGGCCTACAGAAAAGGTTGGTGCACATCTTGACAAGGTCTCCTTAGCAGTCAGTATTGCCTAATGGATGGAAAGAAAAACAAGAGAAGAGTTAAACATTAGCACATCCAGCCTTGTATGCAACATTTACAGAGCACATTTTTAATCTGTTTATCCTGAGAACTTGTCCTTCCTATCCACCAGGAAGGAAGAGTAATCCATGCTACTTCTGCAGTATACCCTGAATAGCAGAGATAGCATACAGATCAAATAGATAGGTGCTAAGTTTCTAATGCCCCTTCAGAAAGGCGCTTGAATTTCTGCTTCTTTGTCTAAGGAAGATATAGATTCAGCCACCAGAGCTCATCTTGTCTTTACAGTGAATGCACTGCTCCTTATTATCACATCATTAAACCTTAAGAGATCATATCTGTATTTAAGACTGCCTCCAGCAAACCTTGCTTTTACATCATGATCATCTATATGTTGTCCAGGCTGGAAAATTCGAGAAAAAAGTTTATTCAATGCAGAAGATAGAACCCAGTACACAGTAATGCTTGAAACTTAAATTGTTCCTGATTGTCTTCAGTTGGTAGGAAGACTGAAAACAGTGTCTTGTATAAGCATAATTTTGTGGGGTCTCCTAGCCCTAGTTCATACCACAAGATCAGGCTGAGCAAGATATCCCAGTGAAGGCCCAGGCTGCCCACTGATGTTCACTGTTCAGCTCCTTCCAACCACCATGGAGAACTTCTCCTGCCAAAGCCATCTCTATAGCTATCCACAATGGAGCCAAAATACACATGACATTTAATACCCAGAAAAAAAAAGTCCAAACAGCTTCAGTCAATTTCTCAAAGACAGACCTGAGATTACAATTGCATTGTCTTTGAACCCTACAGTAACATGCTACAGCTGACTAGTAGTGAGGGATTGATTTATATGGATAACTGCTCTACAAAGCTTTAGTCTGAGCTGTCCCTAGCAAGAAAGAGTGGCATTACTGAATAAACTTCTCCCTCTGCTGCTCTAGAGAGGTTGGAACTAGCCTTCAGAACACAAAACATTCATAAGTATAGCTTCCACTATAGGGAAAGAAAAGCAGGCTGCATTTCAGGAGGGATGTATTTGTGTTCTAGCTCAAGAGGGTCACAGTTAGACTGGCAAGTAGAACAGGCACTACAAACAGGCCTAGTGCCTGCAATGTTTTACCAGGACCTAGAACAGGTTATTCATGTAACACACAGATTAGCACTTTACATTCTCCTAGCTGGTGCTCCAGTGCATCCTTTACAGTGCACCCAGATCTGACAGACATTTCTAGACAACAAAACTCCAGCCTTCCTTTTTTGGCTGACGGTTGTAAATGAAAGTTCTTGGGGAACCGCTAGGATGTAAGTATCCCCTAGAGTAAAGGATACATACCGCAAAGACACACACAAGTATTGCCTGTTGTTGTTATGCAACCATAAATCGTTTTCTTCCCTCAGTACTAATAGTTCCAAAAGAGAAATAAAGCATTGAACACAAACCATCTCCCCATAGCAGTGATCAAACAAGGTAGGAACCAGACAATAAAAATGAAAGCTTCTCCATCTGGAGAGTTACAAACCTTCCACAGGTCAGCTGGCAAAGCAGCTAGCAGCCATTGATACAGGTTTGAGAAGATAATGCTCTTCAACCCCACTAAAGCTTTGCTAAGTACCTTGGGAGGCCTCACTGCAAGTCCAAAACAGCAGACAAAACCTGCTGGGTCCAGCCTCAGGGGACACCCATTCCAGCAGCTATTGGTACTATTGGCCCCACTGAATTACTCTAGTCAAGAGAGCAGATAAGCCTGCTGTATGGTTTGTCTCAGATGAGCAGCTTCAGTTGGGGCAGTTTCTCTTCTCCAAAAGGAAAAAATCCCCAGCTTCAGATGCAGAGTCCAGGGGGAAGAACAAGATTCTTCTCACAGTTTAGCAGTTTTCCTTCCAAATTTCAGAGAAACCTCTTAAAAAGTTCAAGCCAGCTTGGCTAGAGATACTAGCTCACTTTGCGTACCTCTCCTCCAGCATTGCATCCACCAAAGTGTTCTGCTCTCACTCAGCAACACAAACAGCCCTCTAAGACAGCTGCCAAACTGGGGGCAGCTATTAGGAGAGTTAGAAGTGGGAGGGGAGCAAACTAGCTTTCTAAGAAAAAAAGTGTTATTTTAACATTTCCTGAAGTGAAGCAATCATGCAGGGCTCCTGCCAGCTACAGTCACAACAGTTACTCACAACCAAGGACCTCATCTGGCATAGAAAATAGAGCATGAATCAGATCTGGTTTAAAAATAAGGTTACTGGACATAAGCAGCAAGGCTTCAGGTAGAAGGTGACAGGGAAGGCCCATGTATGCTCTCGGTTACGGATCAATTCCCCAGCTTCCCTACAGATTTCTACTACTAGTCCAGGGTATGCCATGGGAACAGCGAGCTCAAGTCTTGTAGTTCTTAAGAGAGACAAGACTACTCTTCCTTTCCTTCCCTCCTTTTTTTCAAGTGTGGAGGGGAAAATGCCTGAGGTTCTTTAAAAGTCACATCACAATGCACATTACTAGGCAGCAGTATAGCCATTTCAAACTATTCAGGGACCTCAGATGTACAGCACTGACGGACAGAAAATGGTTCATTAAACACTGCCATTTAAATAAAGTCCAGCCACATTATCAGCTGGTAGGATAACTGAGACATCCTGCAAGTTAAATAAGTACCATCCACAACATCAAAACAAATCCTGAATTATGTAAGCCAGCTGGTCAACAGCTGAAAATAAGCAGCTAACAGCAAAATCAACTGAGGGATGGCACAGTCACTGGATGCCAGTGCATCACCCTCTCCCAACACCTTATTTAGTTGTTCTGCCCCACAGCTCAGGTGCTTGGGCCCAAGTGTTTCCATGACACACAGGCACTCCAAGCCTCTAAGGGCACAGGCTCCCTTGCTCTGTAAGCCTAAGGAACAACAATATCTCAAACCAAGCGATCCCAAAAACAAGCTGACACAGACATGAGCTGAGCTGCTGGTGTACAGGTTCAAGTACACTGTTGTAACCATCTTCCAGAGACTTTGTCACAACATCACAATGAATCCTACAAACCCACCTAGTAAGTTGCTTGATCTACTTTTTCAACTCAGCACGTGTTGCATGCAGTTATTCAAGGGTTTAACAGCAGTTCCTCCCAATCATCCCACTGTCCCATCTTTAAGCCCTCATGCCTGTGTGTACTCAAGTTCTCAGTTTATACCTCAAAGCTGATCGCAAATCTCTTCATAACAGAGTTGGTAAGCCACTCTAACAGGTGTCTTTGCTTCCCTGGGAAAGGCACATTAATGATGACCAGAAGCAATAACTTTTAAAAAGTTTTAGTGCAAGACATTTGCTCAGGCTGGGATAAAGACCATCAGGCTGCTGAGACAGAACCGAATCATGTGGTGTTTTACAGAAAGAACCAGATGAACTACCTGGCATTCCCAGGGCCTATGGCATATGGACAGAAGCTATCAACAATGCACTGGCTAAAGCAAACTTGGAAGCCTACAAGCAAATTCAGCTGTTGGAAAGTTGATTAGGATAAAGAACAAAACACTGGCAGAAGGAGGAGAGGCAGATATTTCCTGAGAGCTGTACAGTACATGTGAGAACACTGCATAGGAAGCAAGAACCAAAACAAAGCAGACTGCAGGCGTATTGGTGCAGACTGCTTTGAAGCACAAAATGCTCAAGAGAAGTTAGAGAATACAATTCTGTGCTCTTCATTAGCAAAACAATGCCTTGGTCATTATGACTTTTTGCCTTTTGCCAACATAAGCTTCATCATATTTCTCTCAAGGCTGCTGCACCAGAAAGGGAATCACCACAGTGAAGGACAACAGGAATTCTGAAGCACATGGGATAGGATACTATCTCACTGCCTGCTCCAAAGAAGCAGCCTTTCTGAACACAAGCACCACTCATTACTTGCATTAGTTACGACTTTTTCCAGGCAGACTAACACTAGATGAAGTACAATGGCCAGAATAAAGAGAAAGGGGGAAAGACAGAAAAAAAGACTGGAACAAAGGGGTTGATTAGAGAACAGGTCAGATACTGAGCACCATATGCCAAGATTTAAGTGCAGCATGGCTCCTTATTAGGGCAAGGCAACAATTCCTACTCAGAGCTGGCTCCACTGTTCCTGGCACTAGCCTGGTCTAGAACCGCAGCGTGGCACCTTGCCCTACAGTCAGGAAGCACAATTATGTTCTCATTTTTTAAAAGGAAAAGTCTCTTCGTGCACAAGACAATACAGGCACTTTCCCTCAGCAGGACAGATACAGAAAAGTTTACCCTCTTAAATTAATGGATTAATGCCCTGGGCAGCTTGATATGAGACACAGCCAGCCGTAAATGAAAAGCTATGCTAGGGAATTAGCTACTTCAAAACCTTTGAACTGTTACATGTTTAAGTACAAACGTGAGCACTGGAAGTGCTTTTATCTATCATATCAACAGCTCAGGCTTGCTGCAGTTCTGCTCTGCTTTATAAACATAAGCTCATCCCCATGCATGTTCTGCTCCCATGCTATTTTCAGTTTTATTGTTAACCTTCTAGGCTTAAAAGCTTTGGAACAGAATTATAAGAGCGCCTCAGAAAAATGTTCACTGCTATTTTCAGTGACGATTAGATCTCCCCTCAGTTTAGCTGTTCAGAGCAAGTAGGCAGTTTGCCATACCAGAAAGATATGCCAGCTTCCAAAACAACTGCTTGCTGCAAATAAATCAAGGCAGGAGACAAAAACATTTCAATGCAAGGTGTCAAAGTCCCTGCTGCCAAATGGGGAGAACACAGCTCTGCAAAGGAAAGAATGTATATGGCAGAGCAGAGTTGGTGTCCAACTTCTGTTTTAGGCATTGACATGAACCAGGCAAAATGACTGCCTACCACAGACCTCTCCAGCTGAGGCAGACATCTTGATTTAGTTCACCAAAATGCTGTGTACAACAGAGCAAAGCCATACTCTGGGCCCATGGCCACATTTACACCCTTCAGCTGGCCATGTACCCTCTAAAATGCAGCCAAGAACTCAGCTAGGCAGATGTCATGCAGGTAGCAGTCTCAACTATCCACTGCAGCATATTTTGTCCCCCAGTATGAATCAAACAACTAAATCTTGATTTCAGTTACTTCCCTAGTGTCTCCCAAAACCTAGAGGAACACCTTCCAAACATGAGGCTAAACAGTGCCCCTTAAACAATTCACACATTAAAAAATAAATCATCCACATTCAAAACAAGGCTCCTTATTGCTCCCAGACAATTCGCCTCATTCCTACCTGTGCTGGCATTCAAACCCATTCACCTCATCTGAACACACACTAGAAATGCAATCCAAGCTATCAATACAGTGAACTTAAGCCAAAGAATACTCACCCAAGATGCCCTCATTGTTTTATCTGAAGCCAAAAGACTGTTCCCATGCAAGTTCTATCAGACAGTGGGAGGTTATTTCAGGTAGCTACATCTCAAAGTGACATAGGAGTTTTAACAGGCTGCTGTGCAGATTTTCAGCTCCATTTGGAAGCAACTGGCACAGCAGCAAGAGCCCTCAAAGTCCCAGTCCAACATCTGCACACAAGGCAAAGTATTAGTACTAGCCATTCAGGAGTCACTGTCACCGCTGGTTCCATTAACCAACCCAACTCCTGAGCTGCCAAAGTGCTGCCAGAGGCTTAGTATAGTATCAATGGTTCACAACTGAAAAATCCAGAGCATAGAGTTCTAGAAGCATCCTCTCCAAAACAAGGGGAAGCAAAAAAAACCCACAACTGCAGGCATCTTCCAGTAAGGTTAACCACCTGTGAGGCACTCAGCCACTGAAGACATCTGTTTTCTTGAGGCCGAATACTGAAGAATGGTTTGCCAGTAACAAAAACTTTACCAGGAGGAAGGACCAGACAGTTACAAAAAGTTTGATCACTTTAGTTCAGAAAACCCATGGCTCCTCATAGGTCCTCCCTTGCTCTGCAGCTCAACACCTATAGGACACCTGTCTGGAACATCAATTACAAGATTACATGAAGGCTCTGAAATTCTTTGATTCTTGATCCAGTTTTACTTTAAGTCTATTTCTTCAAGTCAGTTTACTGTGGCTCTATTTCCCCCCCATAATATTTATTGAGTGTAGTTCTACAGATAAGAAGCCAGACATTTAAACACCTGGCATACCCTGGGTGCTCTACAGACAATGAATCAGAGCCCTACCCTAAAGATTTCCAGCCTGGAAGACACCTCAGGAAAAGGAAAGAAAATACATATTCTGCACATGGTCATTTACTTGCTTACAGCTTTGGAAAGCTGAATTAAAGGATCCCAGACAGTACTAATAAATGAGACTAAAACACCCACTATAGTTTTGCTCAGGTTTCCATGATTTTACTAGAAAAACTTTAAGTAAACTTGGTCCATTTTCTTGGGCTGAATGTTCATCCCACAAGCCAAAGGAGCTACACTACTCCTAGTTTGCTGACTAACCTGCTGGCAGCAGCTTACCTGGGGTCACACTTCACATCTTTCAGATTTGCACACAACTAGTATGCCAGAAAGTCTCCACAAAGACCCTTCACAGTGCTAGCCCTTCTTAACGTGATCTCTAGAAGCTGCTTCAACACCAGAGGTTTTCCCCCTTCCTCCCTTGGCAGTGCTGAGAACAGATCCCCTGATCACATAGACCTTCTGTAAAACCAAGCTAAAAGCCAAGATGGATCAGCAATGCTGCAAAACATCATAACTGGAGCGGAGAGAGAACAACCCACATGCCTCACATAGCATTCAAACTTTAGCCCCAAAGAACCAGGACACTCCATTTTCCCTTGCATTAATTCTTAGCATCAAAAATATACCACGTTGCACCGTGTATTTCTGCCTACTGCAGAAGCTGGTCACAGGAAGGCTGTGACACCCCATCCAGCACTGATGCAATCACTTCACCAGCATTCTGGCTTTAGCACCTTTCCCACCCCACTAAATATTGATCAAACCTCAGGAAAAAACTAGGCTCACCTATGCTGTTAAAGTTTTCCAGTGCTGTGTTAGCAGAGACCAAGCAGCTACAGAACAGATGACAGGAACAACTGCACTAACAACATGGTTAGAGCTAGTTTCGGAGTGTTGCAATTTCGCTCAGATCAGGGCCGGGCAGGCAACTCTCATTGCGTAGCATTGGTTTTGGCAGCACTGTCAGCCTCACTGCTGTCTTGCTCTACACAAAGAAGGTTGCCACAGGGGCAACTTCCTCAGCCCCACCTACTGAAGAGCAGAAGCAGTTTGGCTCAGCAGGTTTAGCTGTTGGCAGGGCTGTGTGGCCTCCACCGAAAGTGAAACTGCAGTCACTGAGATCACAAGAGGTTGGGCAAGAAAGAATTAAGATGGCACATGTCCCAGCAAACAGCAAAAAGGAAAATCCTCCAGCAGAGTAAGAGGCCCCTGACAAGTAACTGTGCTCAAGATATGCCAGGGATAGGAAGAACAAGACACTTAATATTTGGCCATGCTTGATTTACCTAGACTACAAAGTTAACAAGGCACCTTGCTAAGCAGCCAGCTTCATTCATCTACTAAGCAGACACCAAGAGCTCTAGCTCTTCTGTACATGAGGCAGCTAGCATAATCATGCCCACCCTGAGACATACCAGAAAAGGCTTCTGTCCAAGGAGGCCAAGAGCATGTCACCATACAACACTGCTAGGACTTGTAACCACTAAGAATCAGCTTGTCTGTATGAACGTAGCAATCCATGTTCCGCTCCTTGGGATGATTCAGACAGTTTTTGCAGAAGTTTTGTAGCTGTTTTTGCAACACTGAAAGGCAGCATGCCCTCTTACACCATGTATGGAGTGTCTGGTTCTCCAAAGCAAAGCACTGAAGTTACTGAGAGCAGCACATCTGAGTAAACTAATACTGAAATAACAATCACCCATCCTCAACTAAGCCGCTTACTAGAAGCCAACTTAAGCAAGTTTCCACTGTCCACCTACCCAGCCAGTTCCTGTTAACTGCAGTGCTGCATAATCTAGCAGAAAATACTACTAAGCAACAGAAGAGAGGTTACTTTGCGAAGTATTTGTAATAATAGAAGCAACTCAGACAAAAGGAGTTCCACAAGTTCTTGCCAGAGATCTTCTCTCCTGTTAAAGGCTAGGTGGCAATATAGATGGCAATTTTGGTTGCAGGGAAACTAAGATATTTCTTTAAATGAAAAAAGTGAACTCAGGCTGGTTTTCCTCACAGAGGAAGTTTAGGGGATGTTTCAGAAAGGTCATTAGACTCTTTACAGCTCTGTATAAGGTAGCTCCCAGCTACCTTATGAACGCTAACTGCATGTTAAAGACCAGGTACAATGTTTCCTCAAAGCTCTGAAATAGCTTCTCAGAGGCAGATTCCAGCCATTCGCCTGCACTGGCAATGCCATCTTTGGTGGGCATTAAGTCTTAAAATGGTCAAATATTTGGAGTTAAGTTCTCCTTTTCACTCAAACCCTGTACTTAAAGTGACAGACTCTCTTCCCTAATAAGCCTTCAGAACCACAGTGGAACATGTATT